>JBBCBC010000019.1:28936067-29100737 GCA_037126765.1 Stenogyne calaminthoides
ATTCTCAAATAGCCCTGGTCAAGGATTATCAAGAATGGGATATTGATGATGCATTTGAGATTGGTGTGTGATCTGCATCATACACTTAGAGAGTGTAGTAGTTCTCACTTACTACGAGATACTAGGTACCTCATGATGGATGCACATATACCTTAGAGGGTATTGGTATACCCATCCGAGAAATCGTTTGATGTTACTCCACTTAAGTGTCTACGGATGTCTCGGTTAGTAGGAGCGATGTAATATTCCCTCTGGCTTGAGGTCGATGCTCACGACATGTATGGAGTGGTGAACTTTGACCATGACCGACGCTTGCACCCTTAATGGATAGATATGACATGGATTGGGTTCATCACGAAGTGCATGTGCGTGGTAGTTGAGCCAATAAAATGATTCATTCCTCAATGTGGATTTAGAGAGAGTGCTCGTCTTCTCATACTAATTTGATCGTTAGTCATTGGTCAATGCACGTCAAGTTTGGACTTTGCGTCTAAATATGACAAACGTGATCAATTAGCGTAATGAGAAAATATGATTAAATTATTTGAATAGACACTTCATCATGTTGGGCATTCGCGAATGAAAGGATATTATCACAATAGCCCACGTATGTTACAGGTTGTTGCAAATACCTCGCAACGTACCTTATATATTGAGAATGTCTGATTTATTGACTAGGGTTCAATTAAGACCGTTAGTGTGACTAATCGCTCGGTATATAAGGGTTTATGGGTCACACAACAAGTAACTCCTATTTACATATTATAGTTGGTTGATTAAATGTGAAATTGGATTTAATATTTAATTTATGGAGAATTGATAATAATTATATTTGGAATTAAGTGTTATTACTATTTAATTAAATTGAATTTAATTAAATAGGAATCCTGTTGGGAAATTTATAGTTTTGATGAAAGTTCCAAAAACACATGTAATAGGACCAAATCATACATTGTTTGGTGATGATGTTTATATTACTCCGCTATATAGACCAGTTGATAATGATTGTATAGAACAACTGATGAAATAGATAGGTCACATATTGAGGGGGAAACTCAATATGTATAGGTCAGATCTGAAGACTCAAAGGATGTAATTTGATATCCGAAAAGCCGAATGCAAGACAAGAATAAGATCGATCGATCCGATCTAGTCGATATCTCACCAAGTCATAAAGCTCAAACTCGGAATACTTGAAGATCGATGACTTCAAGATCGATCGGACGGAAGACCTACATCGGTAAAAGTCGCTAGTTGAAGCTAAGTCAACCGGCACCGTAAGACTCCATCGTAGACCGATCGCTTCGATCGATCAAAGTCACTCACCGTGAAAAAAATCGATGTTTCACCTAATCATACGCCTATGATCCGAACAAGAAGAATGTCAACCTTAGTTGGAAAAACAAACACCGAAAAAATCGCGCCCATAACCAATAAGAACAAGACACGTATGATCGGAGCCCGACACTTAAGGGATTTGATGTTTGCTTCTCTAACGGATATAAAATACAAGTTCACGTTTTTTCGGCCATGCCGCCTCAAGCACGCCACATCAATCCTCAAAACCTCACCTAATATAGCAAAATTCAAATTGCTCTCCAACGGCTCTTTGATTTCAAGGTCTATAAATATGGGATCACACTTCAGAGTGAAACAACGGAAACGCTGAACAATCAAGAAGCTCAAGCTAATATCAGATTTCCGCACAAGAACACGAACAAGAAGATTAATTTTTATTAAGTGTTCATCCCATAAGTTCTTAGCATAGAAATCTTTTCATCTAGCTGTTAGGCTGCTTATACGCAAGAAAAGATTTCATAGTTGGAACCAAAACAATCTTACCCAAACCCCCAAGTTAGGTTAAGTTGTTTAGCAAGATTTCAGACTAGGGTTTCTAGTTCTGATCTCTGGGATCGGTTGAGTGTGAACTCCTTAAACATCTAGTTGGTGTACTGTGTTGGACTTACACATAAAACAAAGTCCAATTGGTTAAGTAGGTGCCCTTTGTGATAGGGAAGAGTGGACGTAGGACCGGTTTGTCCGAACCACTATAAATCTTGTGTGCCTTTACCGCTTTGATTAACCGACACACAATCGCATACAACCTTTTAAAAAAGATACATATTCCAAATTGAGATCGGTTAGAACCAAGTTTCGATCTTATCAAACTTGACACTTCACCAACCGATTAAAAGATTAACTTTGAATCGATTTATCAAAACTGGTTTTTCACACGGGTAAAACTTAAGCTTCCGCACACATCAGTTAAACTGATAGTTACCGAACTGATCTGCCTTCAGGCGATCAGTAAGTTGGTTATCAGCCCAAACTGATTCACTCACACTCGATCAAAGTTAATCGCCTCACACCCGATTTGCACAAAAGTTTTCGAAGTCTATTCACCCTCCCTCTAGACTTCGCCCTCACAAAACCCGCTCGACCTACAAGTGGTATCGGAGCGATTGGTTCTACTGACCCAATCGACTTTGTGTATCATTGATTCTTGAGGAAGAATCTTTGTGGTCGATCGAATCGATCTTGAAAAACCGTTTTTAAAACTCATTCATTTTCCAAAATCACTCAGCATGGATAACACCTCAGGTATGTATCATGATCTGCCGAAGTTCTCAATCGATGAGTATGCAGATTGGGCCATATATATGTCCAACCATCTAGGTTCGATCAGTGGCAGAATGATGGAAGTCATCGAAAGAGGACCCATCATCATATATTACGACAACCCCGCAGTTGGAGGAGATCCGAATTTTGCCCCGGAAGTCTTGTGCGAAAAAAGCCCAAATTGATGGATGCAAAGGAAAGAAAGTCGCACACTTTCTAGATACTATCGCAAGGCACATTATCATGAAAACAATGGATAAGGTCACCAAGGAAAAGATTAAGTATCTCAAATCTGCGAAAAGCAATGTGGGATACTCGGGCCGAGATATCGAGGGAAATGAATGATAAAAGACACCGCCTACAAGTTTAACCGGTGAAGTTCAAAAATCAAGATGTTGCCAACGAAACCATCAACGAACTCGATGGAAGGATTACGATGTCAATAAACAAGCTTCGAGAACTTGGTAGAGAGATGTCTGATAAAGATATAAACTACAAAATTTTAAGGTCTCTCACCAAGAAATGGGACATGAAGGTCACGGTAATCAAGGATTGCCAAGACATTTCAAAAATGAAACCAAGTAGCTTGTTCTTGAGCCTTAAAGCTCACGAGTTCGATTTGATTGAAAGAGGACAAGCTGATGAAGATGAGGTGTCCATTGAAGCCTCAACTTCAAAATCGATTGCTTTTAAGGCAACCAAAGAAGAAGGTAACGGGCCAACGAACTGTTGGGAATATAATGAGTCGCGTATCAGACGCTCTCGCTTACCAGGAAGCTTGAGAAGTCGAACGTCCAACTTGGTAAGTATCGAAGGTTTTATAAGGACTATCAACATAGCCGAGGGAGAGATAGGAGATCAGCCAACAGATCTCCAGAAAGAACCAGATCTGATGATCGGAGGGATCACAGAGATGAAAAGAAAAGAGATAATCAGACTGAGGAAGGAAGAGATAACCAATCGACAGAAGAAGCTCGACTACTATCGAAAAGAAGTCACCCGATAGGTCATACAGACGGAGTGATTCACCCGAAGGAAAGGTTCGTGGATCAAGGAGCGCGTTTCAACCGGAGAAGCCAGTCACTATAAAAGCAGACGCCTGCACTGACGCCAAGAGAAAGGGAAGAAAAGAGGAATGTAAGAGAGCAACGTTATAGGGACGGAAGAGCCATGGTTGCCGAGCACGTCGAGAATTGACGATTCATATCCGCCCTCTCGAGGACTCTGGATACACCTCTGAGAAGACTTACTTTGACAAGAATCTTTGTTGACTTCTATGAAAATGAAGATCGATATTCTCTTCGACGATGATGAGATCTCGCTCGATGGCCGTGGAGGACCAATCCGAGAGGTAACCTCCAAACCTCGCTTCGCTCGCTTTACACCGCTATCATTAGCACACCTCTTTGAGATTGACCTGCAAAATCTACTCGTGAGCAATTGCTTGAGGATCTCTCCAATGCAAGAGAGACACTTATGCTATAGTGGAAGTTTGAAAATGATAAGTTGAGGACCGTAAATATTCAACATTGCTAAAGAAAAAATGATCTCAAGAAAGCCTCAACTTAGATCAATGAAACCGCTTCGAAGGCAAATCGAGAAATTTAAAATTCTCGAAGTTAAAGCTTCGATCGTCGAGAAGCAGATCAAAGATCACCGGCAATTAACAAAACAAACAAGTTCGATGACTTCAAAATCCTCGCAAGCAAAATTCGATGAGTTGTTCCAAAAGCATGAAAGTCTAAAATCATCTCGAGGATAATCATGCGTAAGAAAATAGAGGTTTTTTCAAAATCATCTAAAACCGCTCAAGACATGAACGCCTATTTTCGAACAACGATTAACAAGAAGGACTTGGCTATGAGAACCCTTCCACATCCTCAAAAAGCCCCTACCGATTCATCTCAAAAAGGTGTAATCGACGAGTTTCACAAAAGATACACTAAAAGCCAAACATGTATCTAATAAGGAAAAAGACCACTTGAGCGGGTAAGGCAGTGCCTAACCGAATGGAACAAAATGGACCCCAATCGGTAAAGCATCGATCGAGAATCAACGAAGAATCCGATTTTTTCCGAAGAGACCTCAACCTCGATCAACGATCGAGAATCGAAAAAAACAACCCGAAAAGGGAAGTCCAATCGAGACCCAATCAAGGTCACCGCCTAATAAGCATGCTTCGTAAACCGCAAAAAACCACCTATGCCGAAAAGATATGAATCTTTTGATGGTAGCAATCGTACCTACCCCTATAATCGAAATCTAGGGTCATTTGCTTTTTGAACCACAATCGATAAAAAGAAGACAAACGAAAAGATAAATCCCAAGTCTTCTAAGTCATCCAAGGTTCACACTAATAATCATACAAATCGAAAAGCATATAAAGAGACGATGATTATGTTGATAGGTATGGGAGACAAATCGGGCATTCGATCTAACCGATCACAATAGAAGTGCTCGCTTTGTATGGATCCCCAAAACTAATCCTAACCCCTCGGGACCCAATCCAAAAGGGGTACCTAAAGTCCGATTTGGTCAGGATCGCGTGGGTCCGCCAACAAAGGAGGTGTGCAAGCAACTATCCGGTACATCGATAGTGGATGTTCAAGGCACATGACAGAAGCAAGCACCTCCTCGGCTCTTACATAGAAACGTAAAGGCCGCGTGTACTCTTTCGGTGATGATAACTTTGGTTATACCAAAGGATTCTAACCTTAGAGAATGATGATGTACAAGTAACTGGAGTCTCGTACGTCGAAGGTTTGAAGCACAACCTACTATCGGTTTCACAATTCTGCGACAACGGATTCAGTGTTGAGTTCTCGACTGACCAATGCACTATCAAGAATCGAGCCACTAAACAGATTTTGCTAACTGGTTCAAGGAAAGGGACGATCTACACAATTGGAAACAAGTTGCCCAAGAAATGCATGCCTAATTGTCAAGAGTTCCAAGAGTAGCAGTTGGCTCTGGCACAAAAGAATGAGTCATCTGAACTTTAAAACTCTTAATAAGATAGTAAGGATGTCTCTAGTGGAAGGACTTCCGAATGAAGTATTTTCAAAGGATCGACATGTCTTGCATGTCGGAAGGAAAAACAGTCAAAGCTTCATTCAAGGGAATTCCGGACCGCATCCAACAGATCTCGCAAATTCTTCATATGGATCTATTCGGACCGATTTACCAATCGGTCTCAACGGACGAAATATACTCGTAATCGTGGATGACTATTCCAAGTTTACAGGTTATATTCTTACATAAGAAGAATGAGGCGACAAACGAAGATACCCGAAATTTTAAAAGATTACAAAATGAGAAGGGGTGTCGATGTAGTAAAAATCGGATCGAGATAAAGGTACGAAATTTACAACTCTTTTATTACCGATTTTTGCTCTAAGTTTGGTATCTGACATGAAACATCACCGCAAGAACGCCACAACAAAATGGAGAAGTAAATTAACGGAGCGAACAGAACTCTCAAAGAAGCTCGCCGCACGATGTTAGTTTAACATGCAATACCAAGCCGTTTAAAAGTATAATCAACACCGCATGCCATACTCGCAATCAGATGTCTTCGACTAAGGATCACTACAAAACACCCTATGAACTGTGGAAGGACGAAAACCTCGTGTCTCTTTACTTCCATGTTTTTTTGGTGTAAGTGTTTCATACACAACAATGGGAAGAGTCGGTTGAAAACCTTTGAGGCCAAGTCGATGAGGGTATATTCTTAAGATATTCCTCATCTAGCAAGGCTTTCAGGTCTACAATGCATTTAACCCTACTTGTGGAAGAAACACCCCATGTAGTCTTTGATGAAGCATCTTCGCTTTCAAGAGAAATCTGCCTCGAAACAAGATGTACCGATCAACAAGTACCGATGCTCGAAAAATGGATCGGCTAATGATCAAGGAAAAGGAATCGAAACCGTAATTCAGATACATTCCATCTAGTCGATTCACCGATCATTCGGATCCTAAGGTACAAAAAAACGTTTTATGAAGAAGTTCGACACAACCGAGATAAAGATCAATCGAACCATCCGGTTCGGGGAACACTGAAGTTCCCATCGAAGAGACATCGAAGACATGATGAGTCCAACATCACCGAGACTTGTTCTTATCAAGTGGATCATAACTCGCACAACTCCCAATCGCTAGTAATGAAATTTTATCGAAACGGACGATGTTCTCCAAAATCGACGCAAATCGTAATGTAGAAGGACTGGATAACCACCATCCAACCGACCGATAATCGGAGACCCATCCGATAAAGTTAAAACTAGACATCGATTGGTGAAAGTGCCATGTATTGTTGTTATCCGCCTATGAAGGAACCAACAACAATAGAGGAAGCTCTACAAGACGCAAGTCGGATTATAGCCATGCAGAGGAGGAGCTTGAACAGTTCGAGAGAAATCAAGTTTGGGAACCGGTAGATGCACTCAAGTCATCAAGACGTTATTGGCACGAAGTGGGTATTCAAGAACAAGAGAGATGAGAAAAAAACGTCATCACCGTAAATAAGGCAAGACTTGTTGCTAAGGGGTATTCACAATCGGAAGAATTGATTATGATGAGACCTTTGCACCGATCCGCCGCCAGAAGCCATTCGGTCAAGTTTACGGCATATCTTCCCACGAGAGGGTTCATCGTGTATCGATGGACGAAAAGAGCGCTTTTCTTAAACGGGGTACTAGCGAGAGGAAGTTTATGTCGAACAACCTCCGTGCTTTGAAAAGGGCAACCAGTGTACTGTCTAAGAAAAGCTCTCTATGACCAAATAGGCTCCTCGAGCTTGGTATGATACACTCTCTCGCTTCTTGATCGAAAGAGGGTTCACTAAAGGAATGAAGGATGTAACCTTATTCGAGAATAGAAGATGGAAAATATATTCGATGGTTCAGATTTACGTGGGCGACATCATCTTCGATCTCCCAACAAAAGTCTATGTGAAAGATTCAAAGAAATCGATGCAAGGGAAATTCGAGATGTCCATGATGGGTCGATGAATTACTTTCTACGGGTCTTCAAGTAAAGCAAAAGTACGAAGGGATATTCATCTCCAAGCAAAAAGTACACTAGAATTTATTGGCTAAGTTTGGAATTCAAAATTGTAAGGAAGCCAAAATTCCTATGATGACCGGATTCAAGATGGATCCGATGAGGATGGTCGAAACAAAATCGGAAAGGAATATATGGCTCTCATTGGATCTCTACTATACCCGACCGCCAAACCCGGATATAACCTTTCATGGTAGGTGTATGTGCGATTTCGTGCAAATCCAATGATAAGTCACCTAGAAGCAAAAAAGCGGATTCTTAAGTATCCGAAGACAAGAAACCTTGGTTTATTTTACCCATCGATGATAATCTAGAGCTTAGTGGGTATTCTCGATTACGACATGGAGGTTGCAAGATTGATGTAAAATCCACCTCGTGAACTTGTCGGTTCTTAGGAAATAAACCGATCTCGTGGTTTTCAAAGAAGCGGAGACATCGCTTGCAACATCTACTACCAAGGTAATATATGGTCATAGGAAGTCAAAATTCCCAATCGCTCTCTCGCTTAGTCAAGAATCGAGGGATTATAACATTGAAACTAAGAATGTACCTATTTTCTGTGACAGTAATAGTGTTATTGCAATCACTCAGAATCCTGTTCTACATACAAGATGCAAGCATGTGGATGTCAAGCACCATTTTATAAGAGATCATGTTGAAAAGAAGAATATCGAATGGAAAAGATTCATACCGATATACGAAGTCGATATTCTAACCAAGCCACTAGCTGAGATCAGATTTAGAGAATTATGCAATGAGCTAGGGCTTCTGGATCTTGGAGAAAATGCACCTAAAATGTTTGATGGAATGATCTCCAGAACCAGCTGGTTAATAAACTAATCGATTCAAGTGAAATCGGTTGAATTTGGTATCTCAATCGATCGAAAGATCGATCAAGAACCGATATGAGAAGGTATTGATCGATTTAAAGTTTATCGATTAAATGAACCGATCGTTTAAAGGATTATCTCGATTAAATGCTTCGCTTATACTTTGTAAGTCGATTAAGCTAAAATTCAACAAGATTCACAAGTGGCATTCACAAGATTAAAGCTTAAAATCGCATAAGGATACGAGAATTTTTACACAACAATGAAATAATAGAACTTTTCATTGATAAAGACCAAGGTCGATTACATTACAAGTTACAAATACAAAGGACCCGGAGGTCAAGACATAAGTCATAACCAAAAACCCTAAACCTATAACCCTAAACCCTCATCCTAACCCAAGAAGTGCGGGAGAGAGAGATTTTTAAATCGATGCTCTCATTTTCCCCACTTACAAGGGTGAGAGAGGCTTTAAAAAAATCCTAAAGCCGCTTAGTTGAAGCTAAAACCGAAGGAGCGGCAATGCCTTGATAGGATTTTTAAGCCATGAGCCCTAATAAAAAAGTCGATGGGCTCTCCAAATTGTTAAATGGTGAGTTGATATCACGGGCATCACCATTGTCCGATCTGCACCCGTACATCAAACTCATGTTCATTTTCGGTTCGAGTCTGTTGATCGGTTACGTCATCTCGATAGACACACAAGGTGCATACGGTTAGGAGAAGTGTCTTCTCGATTCGCGATAAGCGAACCGCCGCCTCGGTGGTAGAGAAAGCTTAGCAACGATTGTATGTGAAATCTTTGATGATGACGAAGACGGTGATAAAGGGACACACAGGATGATTTGAGAAGCTAAAATCATTTGAAAAAGGGGGTAAAGGTGTTTCTTTTTAAGTTTCAATTTAAATAAGGGTTCACCAGGATACATGATTCTACAAAGAAGATAAGTATGGTGAATGGGTTATGTTGTGTAAAACATTGGTCCAATTTATAGAGGCCAAGCAAGGGTGCAAATGCAAATTCGAAGTTCTCAAAACCTTTAGAGAAATCGCACCAAAAAAGCGACAAATGTAGAAATCACGCGACCGATAATTGATAAATTTACTACGGATTGACATATCGAAGATTCGCATTTATAATTACGATGTCAAATCGCGCCAACTTAGGGAATAGAAGCTACTATTCTAGACTAAGTTTTGGCGGTAACACTTATCCCAAGAATTGGCTTGATCTCGAGAAGAATCGATTAGGTCAACTAAAATCGATTACATACTGTTCGATCGATCGATGAGGAAGATCACCGAGCTTGAAACTCCAACAAATCGAGATATATCGATCTATGGGAAAATGTAAATATCGGTTGAAGGGGAACTTCAACCGATCAAGGAGGATCGGAAGGAAATCGACGATTCAAGGAAGATCAGTTGAGCTTGAAACTTCAACAAATCGATGCAAGTGAAGAAGATCGCTTAAAAAGGATCGGTTAGGGAAATTTTAAGGCTTAGGCGAGAATACCAAGATCAACAAGTGAAATCAACATGGACAAGTGGTATTGACCGATTACAATATCGATCAACCGAATCGCCTTTTTTTTCTCTTTGTTCTTTGCTTATTTATCGGATCTTATCTGATATTATTTGCCTTACTGTACCCATTATCCTTGTGATGTATTCCCTGCAAATCATTTAATGCGGACGTGGGGAACATGTATTAACTGCTACTAAATGTGCTTTTAAATCCAAAAGGTTTTCGTACATGCTTTTCCTGACCCTACGATCAAAACCGCTTAATCTGGAGCGTTTAATCTTTTCAAACGGTTGATCTTCCAAATCTTGTCTTCTTTTTCCCTCCTCGTCTTTATAAAGATCATCAAAAACCATACCAGAGTTTTCCATTTCACAAACTTGCGATTTATTCTCTGAAAACTCCAGATTACTTCTCTCAGATTCAAAGTGTTTTTCCTAAGTTTCAAAATCATCCTTCCGAAAAACAGAATCGGGTAATTTATGTTTATTTGATGTATTTTTTTAATCCATTGATCTTAAATGTTTTTATCCTGTGTTATGCTTTATTGTTTCTTGGTTTCCGCATATGTGATGTTCTTATATATATATGCACAACTTTAATCGGGTCCATCCCTTTGTAGATGGCCACCCACGGAATAGGAAAGATAATGTGCAATTATCGCGAACCGCAACAAAGATTGTGGATGATAAGTTAAATGCAGTTCAATATCACTCGGATCCTAATCCATGGAGGTCGAGCAAATTTCTGCTGGCGAGCCTAGAGAAATTTTTATACCGCTCACTTGCAATCCAAAGATGCGAAGATGAAGCACTAGAATTCCTAAGGAATTTAAGAGTGGATACGGACGTTCCGGAAATGAACCGCTCTCGATCAACAATGGAGAAGAAATCGATCGACGAATGATGATATAACTTTCTCTGTTCAAATACCCAAAAGGACGGATCTCTTTCGCTCATTACAGGGAGAACGAAGATGAGTGATCGAAAAAGAGTTTTTCGAGAGAGGCCGACAAACATCATACGTCGGGTTTTGTCGTGCCAATGCTCAAGAGGAAATACCGATTGTTGTTTGACATATTGTCAAAAACAATTATGGGTATTGCATTCACCCTGAGATGCTCTTACATCCGCAAAAATGTACAAAGATGGTCAGCAATAATTGATGAAGCCAAGAACATCAATTGCACGGGTTCCTCAAGGCCATTCTGCTCCAAGAACATGAGAAATTTGGAGTAAATGAACCGAGGCAGTATATCTCGAAGAAAAAAGATCGCTAATCTCAACAAGGTTGCGCTTATTCGAAAGATAAACCGCCTAATGCCGAATGGGAACAGATTGATCAAGTCCTATAAGGCCTTTCTCACAACTACTTGACCATCTTTGGGCCACCAGACGATGATATCGCCAACCCCCCAAAGTCAAAGAAAGGAAAAAGAAGGAAGCAACCGTCTACACCAGATGCCCCCGTAAGAAGAAAAAGAAAACTGTGAAGGCCCAGAGAAGAGGCCGAAGAAGGCGAAGCAAGCCTCCATGACTCGATGCTTGAAGATGAGTCGATGAAGAAAGAGCGCCAGATCATCAAGGAAACACAAACGCCGGTGAAAAATCGACAGTGTGCTTCTCAGCCGAGCTCGCCAGATCATTCTCGAGGAAGAAGCACAAGTTCGATCGATCTCCTTCTCCTCAAGCTCGAAATATTCACCACTCGACTAATGGTCACGAAAGCATGTCTCTCTATTCTTCCACCGCCCAGCCATGAACTCGAATCAGACGGTTCGGAACTGTAAAAAGCACTCGATGTGGAACCAGTAAACACTCGCTTCCACAAAGCAGAATCCTCTCGCAGTCGAACCGACGCCCAACTTCCGCTTTACTCAAGCACAACGAGAACCTTCCACATCTCATCAAATCGACCGACAGACAATTCCCGAGTCCAGATCAACAAAGATCATAACCGGAAATTGATCGAAATGCGAATCGAAAGAGAAATTGATGAGTTGTATCCGTAATCGGGTCGCCCATCCCGCCATAAGAGAAAAAGTTATGGAGATCCTCACCGAGAGATCTTCGATTAAAAAGCTTCTTAGACTTTATAATAATTATTGAATGTATGGGCGGTGCGATGAGTTTGCGCACTTCGATTTCGACATGAGGAAATCGCTAAAGTGGGATCACCAAATGAGCCGATAATCGCTAAATCCGTCAAAGCTCGATCCACAAGAAGCTAGGTTGCGGAACAGATTTAATCGAGATCGCGACAAAGCTCTCAAGCAGATGCCATCATGAAGGATACAGAGTCAGCCGATGATAGTGGAGTTGGTCTTTGCAGCTCATGACCAACCACCGAGGCACAAACAATCGAATCGATCAAGTGACACCCAACATTCCAATATCACACGCCACTACTGATCAACTTCGTGAGATCAAATCTTGTCTCAAAGATTTCCGAAAAGAAAAGTTGAGGGATCGATAATGATCAAAGGCGGTTGCCATCAAAGAAATAACAGATCAAAGGGAATTGGCTATTTCCCATTGGGGCAATCAAAGATCGATTCTCCCAAATCAGGTCCCTTCATCGGTACCGAATCGATAAAGACCGTTGATGCCAAATCGACTCGGTGGATCAACAACAAGTTTTTTTTCGATGCTCAATGACAAGCTAGATTTGATGAAGAGAAAACTTGACAAACCGATTAAAACACTCTCTATCGCCATGGAATCTGCCAAGATCGAAGTGATATCAAAGATTCAAAATCTAACTCTCAAACTCAAGGCATATCTCATTGCAGATCTCAATAGGCGATCGCGATCAACTTTGGTTCTCGACCTCCCACCTCACTACTCTTTTTTGATCAAACCAAAAAGGGGAAGGATGAATGAGAAACCAACCCGACATAACATAAAGTCGGACATCACAAACTCGAATCTTGAAAAAGATGTCCAAAGAAGCGGTAAATGAAGAAGCCCGAAAAAAGCCAAGAAGAAAGAAGGGCGTAAAAAAAATGGCAGAGGCGTAAAAATCAAGAAGAGATTCAGATTGAGAGCGAAGAAAGGAAGGGCCGGAAAATCCGCATTTTCGAACCTAAGCCGCCAAAGAAGAGTTGATGAGATCATCCCAAAAACTGCTGCAAGTCTGCTAAGAAATTTGAGGAATGGAATAAGATCGAGAGTGAATGGCTTCGATGCCTTTGTTCTTAATCTTGTTCCACAAGAAGAATCTCCTCGATGAAGAATTCCTCAACCGGTTAGAAAATAAATACCGGATTTTCAAGTATCCGGAAAATGAGGCCAAGCTTATCAATGTAAAAATAACTCGCCAAGAGTATGATCTGTTGGATTACTCGAAGAAGGCAGATGGCTCATTTCACAGACTGGCATTTCAAAGATTCTACTTTGACATCCTGAGTAAAACGCATATAACTGATCCTCGCCAGATCGATGATGTCAAATGGAAACTTTATCGATTTTCAACATACCTCAAGATCAAAGAGAGATGCGTAAGGATACAAGCCTAAAGAGTGAAGAATCGAAGACTACTCGGGATCACCGTTTCTTATTTACAAACTTTTTCTCGATGTAACATGTAATCAACTTTTTTAATGAGAAAAGTTTATTTTACGATCCTAAGACAAAGTCTCATTGTTTTCTTGATTATATGCTCTTAATCGTTCTATTTTTTATCAATCAGATTTGGTTTCTCAAAGTGTTTTGGTTTCATCAAAAAGGGGTTGTTGGGAAATTTATAGTTTTGATGAAAGTTCCAAAAACACATAATAGGATCGGTCATACTGTTAGGTATCGATGTTTATATTACTACGCTATAGGAGACCGATTGATAATGATTGTATAGAACAACCGATGAAATAGATAGGTCACATATTGAGGGGGGAAACTCAATATGTATAGGTCGAATCAAGACTCAAAGGACGGTGATATCCGGAAAAAGCCGAATGCAAGACAAGAACAGAAGATCGATCGATCCGATCTAGTCGATATCTCAAATTGAAGTCATAAAGCTCAAACTCGTAATACTTGAAGATCGGATGACTTCCTCAAGATCGGACCGAAGACCTACATCACCGAGTCCGCTAGTTGAAGCTAAGTCAACCGCACCGAAGACTCCATCGTAGATCGATCGATTCGACCGATCAAAGTCACCACCAGTGAAAAACCGATGTTTCACCTAATCATACGCCTATGATCTGAACAAGATGAATGTCAACCTTAGTTGGAAGAACAAACACCTAAAAAGTGCGTCTCGGTAACCAATAAGAACAAGACACGATGATCGGAGCCGACACTTAAGGGATTTGATCTTTGCTTCTCTAACGGATATAAAATACAAGTTCACGTTTTTCGCCATGCCGTTCTCAAGACGCCACATCAATCCTCAGAAACTCACCTAATATAGCCCGAAATTCAAATTGCTCTCCAACGGCTCTTTGATTTCAAGGTCTATAAATATGGGATCACACTTCGAGTGAAACAACGGAAACTTATTGAACAATCGGGAAGCTCAAGCTAATATCGATTTCCCGCACAAGAACACGAACAAGAAGATTAATTTTTATTAAGTGTTCATCCCATAAGTTCTTAGCATATAAATCTTTTCATCTAGTCAAGAGGTCGCTTATACTCAAGAAAAAAGATTTCATAGTTGGAACCAAAACAATCTTACCCAAACCCCCAAGTTAGGTTAAGTTGTTTAGCAAGATTCGAGACTAGGGTTTCTAGTTCTCGATCTCGGATCGGTTGAGTGTGAACTCCTTAAACATCTAGTTGGTGTCTTGTGTTGGACTTACACATAAAACAAAGTCCAGATGGTTAAGTAGGTGCCCCTTGTGATAGGGAAGAGTGGGCGTAGGGATCTGGTTTGTCGAACCACTATAAATCTTGTGTGCCTTTACCGCTTTGATTAACGATTACAATCGCGCACACAACCTTTAAAGCGCATACATATTCCAAATTGAGATCGATTAGCACCAAGCTTCGATCCGATCAAACTTGACACTTCACCAACCGATTAAAAGATTAACTTTGAATCGATTTATCAAAACCCGGTTTTTCACACGGGTAAAACTTAAGCTTCCGCACACATCGCTTAAACCGATAATTCTGACCGATCTGCCTTGAGCGATCAAGAAGTTGGTTATCGACCCAAAACCGATTCACTCACACTCGATCAAAGTTAATCGCCCTCACACCTGATTTGCACAAAAGTTTTCAGAAGTCTATTCACCCCTCCCCTCTAGACTTCTGCCCTCACAAAACCCGTTCGGGACCTACAAATCCCAAAATAATATACGAAATATTATTGTAGAAAAATATATATATGAAAATTAAATCTATGGAATTTGATTTGTTGGATTAAGGCTTTTATTTCCTAACAGAAATAGCTTAAGATTTAAGTTGGGTCTCCCCTATATATATGAGTCCTTGGGGATTCATTAAACACAAAAGAAATATTTTTCTCCATAAAATCTCTAGTATAGAATTTTCCTAGCAAGTTCATAAGGGGATTCAAAGCTGGCAAATTTATGCGGAGCCAAATCTATGCGAAACTGTTAACGAGGATTACGTGGATACCGTAGTAGAAGAGATTGCTTATGAAACATTATAAGAATTCCATTTATGTATTCTGTTATTTTAATTATGCAATTGTAATTCATTGATGGTTAATTTGTATTTCTGCTGCGCATTTTTAACTGCTTTACGTGCTAGTAAATTCCAACAGAGTTACCTTTGCAAAGATGGCCATTAGAATCAAGCACTACTTCAATATTTTTACCAATTCATTTCAAAGTCGACAATGGCGAGGCGTGGGGAGTTTTCGAGGCTTTGAACTGGGCAACAAAAATGGGATTCTCGCATATATGCAGTAATGGAGATGGATGCAAAGAGAGTCTATGACGACATGTTACGGAGCTCCTATAGCCAAGATTCAGCATTTGGAGATTACGTCGAGAAAGGGAAAAGCAATAATTAGGGCTCATAATCAATTTATTGTAAAGTGAGTTCGTCAAAATGTCAATAGGATGACACATTTTTTAGCTAGGAACTCTGGTCATTTTGAAAGTTTTTTTTGGACAAAAACTTGTATGAAATATTGCATACAAGTGATATGTGCAATTAATTTTTTTTTTCGTGGGTCTAACAACAGGCCGGGTTATGGCAGATTGCTGGCGGGTTAATGGCTTCCTCTTTCATCTTCACACTCGCGTAGTCACAGGACAGATTTATTCTTCTTCCTCTTCTCGCGTTGCAACAAAGCGACCAGATCGCTGTTGATTTTGATGGTGGTGCGTCTCTAGGTTTTTCCTCTTCTTCTATTATTCTTCATTTTCTCTTTCTCTTCCATATTCTTTTTGTTTTGTTCAATTTTCTCATCCTCGCAAATTTACATGTGATTCCCTATGATTTTGTGAAGCAGTCTTTCAGATCCTTCTGCACTCTTTTCACGTTGTTCTGTAAATCTGTAATTTTATACTGATGATTTTTTTCGCGTTTGTACTGATTTTTGTTCATGTAGTAACACTCTTTTGCTCATAGGGTAATACTCTTTGTTCATGTAGTAACACATCAAGTTGTTATGTAAATCTGTAATTTTGTACTGGGGATTTCTTTTCGCGTTTGTTCTGGTTTTGTTTATGTAGTAATACATTTTTCTTCGTATGATAACATTTTTTGTTCATGTAGTAACACATGTTTTTTAGTAATATGTAACAATGTTCATATATCGTCGTAATACTATGTGAATACTCATGTGTTACCATATGAACAATAATGTGTTACCTTGTGACCCATGTTACCTTATGAATATTTATGTGTTACGATATATTCTATTAAGTGTTACGTAAGATATGAATTTTTTTCAATATAACAATGTAGTAACACTTATACATAGATGTAGTAACACACAAAAATTTGTCAAAAAAATAATGTGTATAGTAGGAATCAAACATGCAACCAAATTCATTAGCAACAAACTTAAACCACTAAACTACAACACATATTTGATAAATATATCCTTCTATAAATACATATTCGCCCCCGCCAACCTGAACCCACTGCCCGCGCCCTGTCCGAGCCCGATCCGCCCTGACCCGACCCGCCGCCCTGACCCGCGAAATTTAGGCAATTTTTATTTTATTTATATTTTATTGTATATAACACTAGTGTGCAATATTTTACACAAGACTTTCTCTTTTCTTTGTTGGGTTGAGCCTTCAAATTTTTGTGGATGTCATTTCTCGATAGGGGCAACTCTTGTACCAAACTTTTTTACAAATTTAAAAAACAAAAAAATAATAATTAAGTTTCCATGCATGTAAAAGATTTTCTTTTTACTTTTTAATATATCAAATATTATACGTCAGTTATATATAGCTGTAATATTATACAACTAAGTAACCATTATCATTAGAAACAAGAAAATTAATTTTATCAATACTCGCTTATAATATTTTTTCCGAGCCAAACTTAAGTGTCTTATAACTAAGTACAATTTTAAAAAAAATGTCAATTCAGAACCTGAAAGATAGCAAAATTATCAATTTAAGGTCTTAAAGATTTTTCCTATCGATTCAAGGCCTGGAAGATAGAAAACTAGCGATCCAGGGCCCGAAAAATAAAAACTATCAATTTGAGGCTCACACATTTTAAGGTCATGTTTGACACTTATATTTCATATCCCAATTTCATGTTTTTTTTTTTTTAGTTTACGGTTCAAGGTTTACGATTCAGGGGGTTTAGAGTTCATGGTTCAAGGTTTAGGGTTCATCGTTTAGGGTTTAGGGTTTTTTAGGGTTTTAGTACCAAACATGGCCTTAAAATTTATAAGCCTTGAATTGATAGTTTCTATCTTTCAGACCCTGGATTGATAGTTTTCTATCTTTCAGGCCTTGAATCGATAGGAAAAATCTTTCATGTCTTAAATTGATAGTTTTATCATCTTTAGGATAAAAAACTCCATTTTATTCCATATGCAAAGCCTTCATTTTTCGCTAATTAAGTCGGACACGTGTGCATAAGTACTGCTATCGAACAAAAAAAAGTAATGAATGAATCATCGACTAATTATGACATTATTATGATCTGGTTTATATATCAATTAATTAGGACACTATTTGCCTAGGAAATTAATTATTAAAAAAATTAAAGCATGACAAATTTGTAAGACATAATGCATTAACAGATCCTAAACTACCAGTTTTTGGTTTATCTTGTTTCGATAAACACTTACGCTTTTTCTTTTTTTTTAAATTCAAGTAATGAAATTTTATTTCACAAGCACTTTTAAAACGGAGATTGATGGAATTTTTTAATTCATTTTAATGATCTCATTAAATAATATATACATTATTTTTACTAATATTCATATGTGCAAGTCATTTCAACCCTAAATAATTCTCCAGGTCATGAATGCAAGTCATTTCAACCCTAAATAATTCTCCAGGTCATGAATGCCTAAAATAGCTTGTAAAAATATTTTGTATACAAATAAAACTAAATAGAGTTAACATATATATTATTTAACTGGATCAATAAAGTAATTTGGTAATCGAAATAATATACTCCTTACGTCCCGGTATAAGTTTCTTGTTTCTTTTTATTGTTTTGTTAAAGAATAATAATAAAATAAATAAAAATTAAGGTAGATGTGGGTATTGGGAGAGAAAAAAAAATGCACGTGGAGTAATGAGTAGAGTAGTGAGCGGCATTCTTTGTAATATTGTGTGAAAAGTAAGGATAAAAATTATGGATAGTGGAGTTACTTTTTCCATTTATAGAAACAAAAAACTTATTGTGGGACAGATGAAAATGAAAAGAGAGAAACTTATAGTAGGACAGAGGGGTGTGGTGCAATCGTCTTGACAATTAATAGTTATTTTAGAGGTGAAGCTTGTGAGCTTTTGTTATAGAAATAAAATGATAAAAGTTTTTTTTTATTAGACAAAGACAATTTTATTAGAAACAATGAGGTATAAGAGATACCCACAAGAATAACAATTTACAAATCAATAGCCTAGGATTCGCTAACAAATCTGAAAAAGAGAAATTAGAGCAACCTAAACCATATACATAGAACCAACTCCAAAGACTCGCTTTAAAATCCTCAACAACTCTATCCGAGCAAAGCTAATCAGATTTAACAAGGGGGGAAGAGTGAAAAACCGTAGTTACTCCAAGCCATTTATAACACTCCATCCATACCTTGTGTGGTTTGGCGCATTCAAAAAAGAAGTGTCTTCCCGATTCTTCATGAAGATTGCATAAAACGCACCTTGCGTCGATATTTTGATCTAGAGCATTCCTTCTTCTCAAGTTGCATTTAGTAGGAAGTCGATCTCAAAGTAGTCTCCAGGCATGAGCAATGACCTTCTTTGGTGTGTATTTGTTCCAAATTAACTTGAATCCCTCTTCTCTCTCGTTATTACCGTGGCCAGTCTCTCTAGAATTAAGCAAGGCAGCGTAGGCTTCCTTTGTTGAATACGAGCCATCAGGAGAGCCTCCTCATTTCCACGAGTCACTCCTATCTTGTTTAATCGGTGATCTGTTAATCAATGAAAAAAGTAAGCAATTCTCGATCACGATTCAAAAACCCACTACTCCATCTCAAATCCCAACACCACATCTCTCCCCTCCCAATGACCCATTGACCCTACAAATTCCCCTTTGTCTAAACTAAGGTAAAACAGTCTAGAGAATTTAGATTTCAAAGATTCCCCCCAGCCCAATTATCTTCCAAAAATCGTGTATTTTTCCCATCCCCAAAGATTTTTTCAATTTTCCCCCGAAACCAGCCCCCGACTCCCCCAAATTAAATAAGAAATTAATTCTTAAAAGTCAAGAGTAAATTAACATTCAAATCAACAATATGTCATAACTTGTGAAAAAAGATGGGAAATCATACCCGCCAGGTTCAATAAATATATGCATGTTTTAATAAATTTCTATTACGAAATTAATATAGATAAAATCACTCCCATACATGTCTACAAATTTTAACTTTTAAAAAATATAAAATTCTTTGAATTTCGAAATTTCATGATCGATGTTAAAAAAAAATTAAACAAACAAATTAATTATACATCTCAATACCAAATTGAATTTTAGAGGAAGACCGAATTCTTTCAATTACTTTTGAAAGGTTGATCAAGAAATCGTCATTTACCTGATCTCTTAATTATTCTAGGGCTAATTAGTGGGCTTACTACATGTAATTAATGCACAATGCATGATTATATGGTATTTTTTTAGTTGTTAGTTTTAATTTCCGAATTATTAGCCATGGAATTTAATTTCATTCCCGCGTCATGCAAAAGTGGTCCAGCCTTCTTTTCAGAACTAACAAATTGTTGGCAAAAATCACGTGACTTAGTCTCGCTTAAACACTCACATATACACGAGATCTGATGTACATTGTTAGCGTTGAGTCTAGAAATAAATGCAAAAAGTTATAGAATTAATTCAGAATTTAGTTATTATGAAAGAATAATAATAATAATAATAATAATAATAATAATATACTACGTTATATATGTGGATGAGATATTTTTAAACATAATGTTTAAACTAAAACCATAATTTTCAACTACACATCAAACTAACTTATATGTTACCAAGATCTGCCCTACGTAGGGGCCAAGGGGTTCGCTGGACCCCCTTGTCCCTTTGAAATTTTAATATATATAAATAGTTTAATATACAAAATTAATTGTATTAGTGTTCAAATTCTAAGTATTGCATTTTTTTTAAGTGTGTTTTTTTTCTGTACAAATTTTCTTATTTTTTATATATGTTATTGTTCAATCTCTCTATATACTAATAGGGAGTTTTCTTTTTATTATATGTCAACTCCATGTTAATTTAAGAGATTAATTTTTTTGTAGCCCAATAACTTTGGGTCGTTTTGAAATTGGTCCTGCACATACCAGATTATGATATACCCCCTGTATGTTTCCATTTTTTTTATTTTAGTCCTTAAAATTGGTCAACTCAATTAGTCAACCGGCTACCGTACATGTGGCATTTAATTTTTCATTCACCTTTTTTTTTAATCCGCCACGTGTATATTTCCTATTTTCATTATTGATTTATATTTAATCACTAATTGTAACGGGGTTTCCGGTTGGGTCAATTTCCAGGTCGGCTTCAGGTCGGCTTAAACGGGTCAAGTTTAGCTCAATTTTAATTTTATTATTTACTTAATAATGTATCTGGGTCGGGTTATATTCTATTTAGACCCGACCCAACTATAAAAAAAAACCCTAATTGTTGGGTCGTAGAGTCTGCAGATTGGAGCACTGGTTGAAGCCTTGAGGAATGGATTCTTTAAAATCATTGTTGGAGAAATCAAGAGTGTGTAGTGAAGACGAAAAGCTACAGATGGAGGAAGGGTTAGGGATGAATCCAGAGAAACTATTATTGCTGATGTCAAAAGATTTCAACACCAGATTTCAAATTATTCAATCAGCAAATTAGCAGATTTAAATCAAAACCAGAAATTTCAATCAGATTTCATTCTCACAGAACAATGAAGAAGCAAACAAATTGCTCCTGAATACAGAAGGCAGTCATGAGTACTGCTTTCGCACCACAAGGCGGCCGACGCGGCTAGTGGCGCCCACCACGAGCACGGTGGTGTTCTGAGCGACGGGAATGGCGAATTCGCACATGGGCCTCGATTTCCGCCCCAGCCATGGACGGATCATAAGGGGTGCTGCACCGGGCTCCAACCCAGTGCAAGCCCCCACTAACCTGTTATATATCTGTATATAACATGTGAATAAAATTTAATATACGAATTTAAGTTCAACCCAATATTATTTTTTATTTTATATTAATTTACAAATCTCAATTTAAAATTAAAGTTCATTCTCACACTCTGTATTCAGTTGTTAAATTAAAATACAACTTGATATAAATTTTTTCCTTATCTATCGTGTCTCTCCTTTTTTTTTTCTTATTATAATTGAATTAAAATATTGAGATTTAAGAATTTCATCCGCAACAAAGATTTTATTTTATTGTAATTTTGAATGTGCTTTCTTGAAGCTCTCATACCCAAAATTTTAAAATTTAATAATCCGAATATGGTTCTATTTTTTCTATTTAGTACTTTTATTTATTTAATTTGTTCAGTGTTAAATATCTATATTGTTTTCTCAATATTTGTTCTTTTCTTTTGAAGAATATGTATTAATAATTTATTTTTTTAGTTGTTATATATTGTGATAATGACAAAATTTTAGCCACTTTAATATTAGAAAAATAGAAATTGTAAATGTAATAATGTATTAATATTAGTTAAATGAGATATTTTTTTAAATTGGTAAACGTTTCTTGAAATGTTTAAAAAAATATTGAGCATAAGTTGTATGATTTTATTTTAACTAAATATTATTTATAATTAGGGATATATTTTATAAATGAACACCAATCTATTAAAATATATTTTATTAAAGATAGAGATAAATTCAAATTTAATTATTGACAAGTTTTATGTTTTGAAGTTCCATATGACACCACTTAAATTAATATATTAAAAAATGTTATATATAAATATAAAATTATAATGTTACAAAACATCAAAAAATTTAGTCTACCCCATCGTTAAATCCTAGATCCGTCCCTGGCCCCAGCCCCACCGGATTCACCTCGCCGAGGGTGCAGTAGGAGCGACAGGGTCGCGAGTGAGGCCCATCTGGCGGAGGCGCCGCTCCTCCACCGACGACGAGCTGAGAGATCCAAACGTCGTAGTTTCGCTAGACGCCCTTGGGGAACTTGGAGATCCAAACGTCGTAGTCATCGTCGGGGTCGGAAGTTGAAGGTGAGCAGGAGCACGAAGTGTTTGGAGAAGAAAGGAGTCGGTCGAGTGAGTCGTGGAAGCACTCCCCCTCCTCCTTCGTCTTCTTCTTCTTCGCCGGCTCTGCTCATCGTCTGCAACCAGGGGCGGAGCCAGGATATCTGGTTGAGGGGGGCCAAAGTATGCTACTGTATTTTTTATTTATTATTAGTCATATCTATCATATCTCAACTAAATTTACAATCACATTTTTAGCTTCTTTTTTTTTAAGTCAATCAATTACAATAGTTTAATATAATACTTCAAAATATTTGATATGTATTCATTGTCTAAACAAAATTTCATATATATAAGTTGAATCATCACATAAAAATACATGAATTTAGTGAACGTTATTCATGAATTAATGCATCTAAAATAAAAGACAAAAACTCGTATGAGACGGGGTATATTTAGCACAAATCAACACCCACCCCTCTCAAATGGTTAAAACGTCATTGCCCACATTATTTTTTGTCACATCGTGATACCGTCTCATCCTCAAAATAAAATTATTAATAATTATGATTTCAACAATAAATAAATTTTATAATCAAACAATTAGTAATGATGTATATATTTATAATAAATAATTGCTCATTAATTGATAAAAAAAATTAAAAGTAGATAAATTAAATTTTATTAAAATAAAAGAAAAGAAATAAATTAAAACATTTAAAAAAAGGAAAGTGACATGAGCCTTCACAGGTTTCAAAACACGAACAATCAACAAAAATATAAATTTCATCCACAATAGTGGACCACCGCAATAATCTTAAGCCCAAACATTTTTATTTTATTTTTTTTTTTTTCTTAACCCTCATGAAATTGAATAACGTATGCATATCAGTAGAGGACCGACAGGGGTTGGGGGCCCCCTTGCTCATAACGTGGCTCCGCCACTGTCTGCAACTGTATCCGCCGCCCATCGAAATCCGCCTCACAATGCGCGCAACCGACCCCCACCAAACTCTATCTCCAGTTTAGATTCCGCTGAAGCAAACACCAGATCGAACAATGTTGGGAAAAGGGAGTTTAAGGAACTCAGAGTAATGAATAATTATAAAAATAAATAAATAATTAGACCTAAATCCGACCCGTTTATGCCGACCCAAAACCGACCCAGATGACCCAACCCATAATCCAATTCAAATTAGTAATTAAAAATAAACCAATAATAAAAATAAGAAATATACACGTGGCAGGCTAAAAATAAAGGAGAATTGAAAATTAAATGTCACGTGTACGGTAACCGATTGACTAATCGGGTTGACCGATTTTGAGGACTAAAATAAAAAAAATGGAAACATACAGGGGGTATATCATAATCTGGTATGTGCATGACCAATTTCAAAACGGCCCAAAGTTATTGGGCTACAAAAAATTTAATCCCTTAATTTAATTTATATGTCATTCAATGAGAAATTTGAGTACATATGTCTTTTTTTTTTTTTTGTTCTTTTTATAAAAGAATTCATATGTGTCATGAAACTTAAAGTTTTTGTGTATAATTAATTTCTAATTATTTAGGTATTTAAAATATGTGTGAATGTTATAAAATTTGTAATTCATATTTATTACTTTATGTTTTATTTAGCTATATAATATTATTCATTTATCTTTCTTTCGATAATTTTTTGTTTTATTTAATTTAAGATAAATAAAATATTTATTCTAAATGTATTTTATTTTAGTGTGAATTATGTTTAATTATTAATTTTTTAATAAATAATTTTATTTTATAATTATTCTTATGTATATCTTAACATATTTAATGTGGCAAAAGTATTTTATATTATAATTCCTTCACTTTTAGTTTTTTTTTATTATTACATATTAATTAATTTATTAGTTTATTCTTAGTTAATTTATTTTGTTTTGATTTGTAGGTTTCAACTTCATATTAAAATGGATAAATAATATTTGATACAATAATCTTATTCCAAGGTTTAAGAAAATTTACTAATATATATACACCTTAAACAATTATTCATTCATATTTAAAGAACATTTATGCACATATTTATATTTTTAATTATTAAATATATTATTTATTGAAAATGTCGTAATTTTTAATTAGAAAATCGTGTAACACGCGGGTACTAAACTAGTTTAAGATAAACATAATTCTTATCCTTCAGATGAAGAAAATGAGTGAAGGAGAGAAAGAGATTATAATTTACATTTTAAATATGTATATATAAAAGTATTTTTACTCAATTAATATAAAAATATTTAATCCAAATAATTTTTAAATATATCTAAAAAAATTAAATTAAAGTACATTTAATTACTCTTTATTATAAATTGGGGCCCCCTTGACTAAATTCCTGGGTCCGTCCCAATCTGTTATTAAAGTGAATAATCATTACAATAACTTTTGGTTTCGAATCTGAAATCTGTGTTATGTTTATAAATGCAATTTTGAATTATGTAACGATGATAAATGCAGACTATTATATTCATGAAATTAATGTAAAATAATGGAGTAGTGTTCTTCAGAAAATTAAAGAGCTTCTTTTTAATATATATTGAAGCTAGTATACTTTTACGATATTTATTTAATATTTCACTAACATGAGTTGGTCTCGTATAAAATAATTTTATAATTATTTTGCAATTATTATTTTATCATAAAATAATTAATATTATTAAATTAATACTATTTCTTAATAAAACAATAAATATTATATAAAAGCATATTTAAAAATTCAAAAGACAAATCAATTGCACGGTAAAGTTGTTTATAAAGTTGTTCATATACGACTTTGGTCAAAATGTAATTGCACAGTTCAGTGTAAATAAATTATATTTTTTAATATAATAAATTGTATGTTTCTAAAATAAATTACGAGTGCACTATGCACTTAAATACATATAAAATTTAGCTAAAATGTAATGGTGTACCGAACATTTCATCTTATTAAAATCCACGTGTAGAAGTGGTTCTTTCTTTTTATTACCTAAAATTCTAAAAAAAAAAAGTATATTGAATAACACCAAACCCTTTTCCAGATGAAAAAAAGTCTCCGCATTTTCATGGAAAGCAATTCGAAATAGGATCCCTACTAAAGAGAACTTGCAAAAGAGGTGTGTTCTACATGACTCAGATTCGTTGCTTTGTTCATGTTGCGATGGGGTGACAGAAACAACAAATCACCAACTTGTTACTTGTCCGTTGTCACTTCTAGTGTGGGAAGCAATTTATCACTGGATGGGCAAACCGATTGTAATGACAAACTCAATTACTGAGCACTTCCTTGAGTTTGTTGATTATAGGAGCAAAGGCCCAAGGAAAAGGATTATGAGCTTAATATGGCAGTGCACGATTTGGAAACTATGGAAGTCAAGAAACAATATCATCTTCAAAGAGAGTGGCTACACTTTGGATGAATTGATCGACGGAATAAAATTCAGCTCTTGGAAATGGATTCGCTCACGTTACCCTTTGTCCTTCATTGCATCAGAGGCATTTTGGGAATCATTCCCGTTAGATTGTATACCGAAAAAATTGTAAGTACATTAGGCACTGGTGAGAACTTTGTTGTTATGGGATTAGAGTACCACTTGTACTCTATGAATTAATTTCATCTTTACCTTTCAAAAAAAGAAAAGATCTCAATCAATGGGTTGTTGCACTCGTTTTTCATTTTTCCTTTTTTTTCTTTTTCTATTTCTCTGTTTACTTAGGTTAGGACGTGTTTTGAAACATTTAATAATAAAGTCTATGTGAAATTAATAAATGCTTCCAAGCACTTATTTTGTTTAGGGTGAAAGTCCATGTGAAACACTTATTTGCAAGTAGAGAAATAGAAAAAGAAAAAACAGCTTAAAATAATTTTCAGAAACACTTAAAACAGCTTTTAGAAACACTTAAAACAACTTTCAGAAGTACTTTTTTTTTTTTTTTTTTTTCTCAATCAAAGCCCATTTAATTTTTGTTTAGGGTGAAAGTCCATGTGAAATTAATAAATTATTAAATCTTCTATTCACTTTAAATTGATTTCTCAAGCGTTATTTAAAAGAGGAGTTTTATCAATTCAGTTCCTGAAAGGTGGTAAAGTTATCAATTTAAGGCTTGAAAGATTTTTTTTATATCGATTTAAGACCTGGAAGATAGAAAACTATCAATTCAGGGCATGAAAGATAGAAACTATCAATTCGAGGCTTATAAATTTTAAGGTCATTTTGACACTAAAACCCTAAACCCTGAACACTAAACTCTAAACCCTAAGGGTGCGTTTGTTTTAGGATTTAAGTGTGCGGAGCGAGTCAAGATTTTAGAATCCAGTGATTTATAATCCTTGATGAATAATAAATGTATGTGTTTTTTTTGAGATTTGAGTAGGGTGAGATTTAACTTTATGTCAAATCAATATTTAATAGTGATTGATGTTGTATTATTATATTATATTGAGGAGAGTAAGAAAGTGTATAAAATGTGATGTATTGGGAAGAATAATAATAAATTTTATAGATATTTGTAGGTGTGGATTGAATGTAGGATTTGAAAACCAGACTTTAAATCTCAAACTCGTATGAGACGGGGAGCGCAAAGTCCTAAGTCTATCCGCGTAAATCCCAAAACAAACATACCCTAAACGATTATCTCTAAACCTTGAACCATGAACCCTAAACCCTCCTGAACCGTAAACCTTGAACCGTAAATCCTAAAAAAAAATAAGAACATGAAATAAGGATATAAAATATAAGTGTTAAACATGACCTTAAAATGTGTGAGCATCAAATTGATAGTTTTTTATCTTTCAGGCTCTAAATCGATAGTTTCTATCTTTTAGGTCTTGAATCGAAAGGAAAAGTCTTAAGACCTTAAATTGATAGTTTTGTCATCTTTCGGCACTCTGAATTGACATTTTCCCTTTAAATAAAATACTTATATGTTAACACTTTCTATAAATAAATAATAAAACTAGACGCACATTAACCACCTGATTATAATTTTTCTCGTGGAATGCACAGGAAAAATAGCACAATTTAAAAGTAGCAATATTTCTTTATAATTTAATTGATAATGTTAATATTACTTTAATTTGAACAACACAATTTATTTTAAAGATTTTTTTAGAACTATATAACTAAGCGTATGTATAGTAAAACTTTGAGTGAAAACTTATATTAATATTAAAAGCATACAATAGTTAAATCTTGCAAATTCGAATAGATTCTTATAAATCGTTCAGTTTATATACATTTGTGATTGTTGAATAGCTACCAAAGTTCACAGTCGATTTATTTGAGTACTACCGTAAATATCCTTAAGGTTGCATTCTTTTGGGACTCACACAGATGAACTTAGCACTTTGCGTTTTCAATCTCATACAAATTTGAGATTTAAAATTTAATTTTTAAATCTCACATTCAATTCACACCTATATATACCTATAAAACTTATTATTACCTACAAATATCTATATAACTTATTATTACTCTTCCCAATACATCACATTTTATTCACTTTAATAATTTTATCATCACTTTAAAATAATCCACCATTCTAAAATAAAACAATATTTTACTATTCATCAAGAAATATTAATCAAGGAATGTTATATTATTAATGATGAATTTTAGAATATTTGATTAGTTTGGTTCGATATGACATGTTTTGGTGTTTAACAAAAAAAGTGGGTTTGGGTTGAAATTAACTAGAGGGTTCGATAAGTCACTCTTCACAAATTTTTAATTTACGCAAAAAATCATATAATTATAATAAAAGGTATAATTAAGTATTACACAATTATTTAATTATTAATCACATAATTCAATATAATATAATAATACAACATCAATCATTATTCTACATTTATTTACATAAAGTTAAATATCAATCTACTCAAATCCCAAAACAAACACACATTTACTATTCATCAAGAATTCTAAATTTCTGGATTCTAAAACATTGACTTGCTCTGCACGCTTAAATCTCAAAACAAACGCACCCTAAGAGAAATTGATTCACTAGCAAAGTAGCGAGCAGATCTTATACGCATCCAAATGCACTCAGATATATATTCAGATGGACCGTGCACTCATAATTCATATTCAAGTGCACTCTTACATGCATTCAGGTGCACCGTAAACAAATAATACATTTTAAAA
The DNA here is from genome assembly GCA_037126765.1 of Stenogyne calaminthoides. NCBI lineage: Eukaryota > Viridiplantae > Streptophyta > Magnoliopsida > Lamiales > Lamiaceae > Stenogyne > Stenogyne calaminthoides. The sequence goes on from JBBCBC010000019.1 coordinate 28,965,074, forward strand.
ATATGCAATTTATTATACTGAAATATGCAACTTATTTACACTTAATCGTGACAACTATTTCTCCATGTCTATAATGGACTGGGCACTCATAGTTCATATCCAAGTGCACTCACATGCATTCAGGTGCACCATAAACAAATAATGCATTTTAAAAACATGCAATTTGTTATACTAAAATATACAATTTATTTACACTTAATCGTGCAACTATTTCTCCATGTCAATAATGACACGATTCAGTATAAACAAACTGCATATTTCTAAAATGCAATATTTTTCACGGTGCACATGTACAAATACAGGACTTAGCCTACACGGATATAAACGCACTGTAGTCTCAATCAACTCAAAACCTACTAAACCATGATTTTTAGCAAGAAAATCATTAAATATTCATAATTATGCAGTCTTATTATATATTTATAAAAAAAATTAGATAAGAGATTTGTTATTTAATTAATAAAGTTTTTTAAGATTATTAATCTTTGATATATTCATAGTCTCAGAAACATAAACGAAACGTGTAACATTGAAAAAGAGAAGCATACTACTCGAGAATGAGATGCATATGTTACTCAGCAGAATTAAAAGTTTGAAAATCACAAAGTACCTCCCATAGCTAGAAATAATTATAGTAGAACCACGTCAACACGACAGAAAATTGTACTGATTACGAATCTAACAACAGTTTACCAAAACATGGTATCAATTCAATACACAAAGAAAGGTAAAATTGCTTAAAAGACGAGATAATCTAAACCTTGATGGCGTACTTCCTAAGAGGGAAATACATCTCTTTCTTCTTCTGCTTCTCTGTCTTCAAAGATGACTGAAACAAAGTAAAAAACCATAATTAACATGATGTCAAAAATTTAAAGTAAAAAACCATAAATAACATGATGTCAAAAATCTAAAGTCTTATTAGTTATATGCAAGCAGGTTAGAAATTGTACAAATTAGAACTTCCAAGACATGGTGAAAATGCAGATAGATTGTCTTCATCCAATTTAAAACAAAACATGATTGCAAAAATGGAGACTAAGATTTAAAAATATAGAACTGAGAAACAAGCAGCTGTTCAAAATTTAGAAACAGAGGAATAAGCAGGACAAGAGGTTGTATCATTTAAGTTGCGAACAAATTTAACTAAACCGTACAACAGAAAATACTCTGGCAAGTTTCAGGTTCATGTACATTATGATTAGTATCATATTTGCAACAGTTTAAAAGAAAAATTACAGAAATGAGTGCAATATCCACAAGAAAATGTCGACAATACAATTCTAAGGAAAATCATAGGCTAAGGAGACTGCTCATACAAAACATCATAAACATATCTTAATAATCACATACACCATTAACAGGAACAACTAAAATTCATATGACACAGTCTCATATAACGAAAAGGAATATAAACTAGCACAAATCAAGATGTTCCATCTCACCGTGGCAAGTGTGCCTCAACAGAAAAATGTGATTTACAATCCAGAGGCAGACATTAATGCATATGAGGAACTTAAAATGTTGATGGCTAGAGAACAATATAAGACATTTCATCTACACGGCATTGAGGTTTGAGCCAAATCTAAGAATACTTAACTCAATCCAACAAATGTAAACTCAAGAGACTAATTTCAGTATACAAAGTACACAATACACATCAATAAACATAACTACAAAAAAACGAACACAAGTCTATCAGCATCCAGAAGGGCATAATATAATGTATAAACGGTTCAATGGATTAAATTAAATTGAAAAACAGAACAAAATGACCTAAATTCCAATTAAAGCAGATATCTACACAAATCTAAGAAACCACGAACAAATGCACAATACCTGATGCTTGGTGAGACGGCGGCGAATAGCGCGAGTCTTCTTAGGGCGGAGATCGAGCGGCAAGTACTTCTTGTTCTTATACACTTCTCTCAGAGCCGATTTCTGTTTCTGAGAAATCACGGTGAGAACCTGCGCAATCGAGAGCCTCACAACCTTGATCTTCGACAGCTTGTTCGGAGCGCCGCCGGTGACCTTGGCCACGCGAAGCAACGCCAACTCCGCCTTCAGATCCTTCAACTGAGCCAATAGCTCAGTCTTGTTCTTCTGCCTAAGCTCGTGCACCTTGATTCTCGCTACAAATTAGACGGAAATTCAATAAATTTTTCAGCATATCAAACTGAAATCGAGAGAGAAAAATGAGACTTCACCCATTTGGAGCTTCTTCCTCTTTGCCTAGGGTTGAGGGACGGCCGATGAGCAGAGTGAATTCATTCTGAAAATAAAACCCTAACCTATTTATGCATTTGTTAGTCGGGCTTTTGGGCTATAATGTGAAATAGGCCAATTAATGCATTTGTAAGTTGGGCTTTTGGCTATAATGTGAAATGGGCCAATTGATTGGACATGCTGCGTAAGAGTTTTATTCATTTTCAAACCATACATCCATTTAAATTATTCATTTTATTTATTTTTGAGTGCCTCTAAACACACCCCAAAATCCTCTAAACACACCTCATTTGTTAAGCACACCCCAATAAAATTTAAAAATTAACATGTATTACTAAACACACCCCATTTTTTTTCCTATTATATCATTTCTCTATCAAAATATAAAAATAACATTTTTCTATCTCTCTTTTTCTCATGAATATTTCTCTCCTTAAAAAAATCATTTAATTCTTTTGTATTCATTATTTTTTTATGAAAAAATTCTTAAAATTTTATATAAAATCAGAAATGTATTACAAAAAATTCAACTAAATTATTTCAAACATAAATAAATTAAAAAACTTAATTAGAAAAAAAATCTCAAAATCATAAAAAAGCTAAATACAAAATAAAAACATTAAAAACTAAACAATTTTTTTATAAATATTTAAATTTAAAAAACAGAAAAAATTAAATGAAATCTTTAAAATATTTTTTTAAAAATAAATCTAAAAAATAATCAAGATTAAAAAAATCAGTAAAACTAAATAAAATCTGAAAAAAAAAAACCATTTAATTAAATTAATTTTGAAGATTTATTTTATTTAGTTTTAATTACTTTTTGTTTTTTTCTTAATTTACTTATTTTGAAGATTTAATAATATTCTAAAATTTAATTTAATTTTTTTCAGATTTTTTTTCACAATTTTTGCTTATTTGATTTTTTTATTTAGTTCTTTTTAAAGATATAGTTATTGTTTTATTATTTTTATATTTTAATTTTTTTTTTCAAAATTTTTTAATTATTTTTTCACGTATAATAATTTTAAAAAACTATACTTACAAAAAGTAAATGATCAATTTCAAAATGAAAAAAACTTAGAGGACTAAAATCAAAATAAATAAAACTTAAAAGAAAAGACAAAATAATACCTCATAGAGTAACTTAGTCATTTTATATATATATCTATTTTTATCTTAAAAATTATGGGGTGTACGTGTTTAGAGGATTTTGGGGTTTGTTTAGTGGCACTCTTTATTTTTATATGAAAGAGAAGGCTTTGCATGAGATAATTACACTATGAGACGAAACATAATTTGATAATGAGGAATTAACACTTTAGAAGGATTAGCTACCATTTCGATCGTTGCAATGGCGGAGGGGCGGCTGCCGCCCATGATACCGTGCATGAAAAATGTTAAGGAGTGATAATTTGGATTGTAGTGGCAGATGAGGGCAAGAATGAGAAGGAAGACTTTGTTTTAATCTTCGAGAGCTTGTTTGTAGGGCAGACATACTGTAAGGTAAGGTAGGCAACGACAAACAACTTCAGGTAATCAAGTTCATGTTTCTTATTCCCTGACAGTGAATATTCTAAATCATTTCTCCTGATTTGCTAGTTTTCTTGGAGGATAAATGGATAATATCAATGATTGTTGATAGATTTTTTGTGGAATTCTTTATGTTCAATTGCCTATGAACACTACTACACATTTGAGAACAGACAAATTGCATTTGGACGACCCTTTTTTTCAAAAAATTTCTCCAAAAGTTTATAGTTTGGAGAGCGGTTTTAATTAAAAAAAACAAAAGAATAGACAATGGTTCAAAACTCAAGTTTAACACAAGAAAGCGGTTGAGAACAGCGGTTTAGACAATGATTTTGAACCGAAATATTTAGACAGGGCGGTTTTGAAAACCGTTGTCCAAGTGTTCGATATTAATATATATACACCCAAATCGCGAATATATTGAACCGGTGATATATATCGATCGAAGCCCTAGCCTCCTCCTCCTCTCCCCAAATCGAACCATCCGCCGTCCTCCCCTACCGCCCCGCCATTTTCGATTCAGCTTCACCAAAATTTCTAGGTATTTTCTCTATTTATCTCTTATTTGATGTCTTCTTCGTTAGAGTGGAAGCATTTTCCCTAATTGAAGCTCTTGATAGTTTGAATTTGTTGCAATGTTTGGGTATTATTTTCGGTATATAATTATCTTTGGTTTCAAATCTAACTATATCTTGAAAGTGTAAGGGATGTGTAAAATTGGTTTGGGAACGATATCGAAAGAAGCGCACACATGAGTTGTCATAGGCTTTAACTTTCTAAGTAAAATTGGATTCTCGATCTTGAGATTTATCATTTGGTTCCAAGTTCTTATGCTTTAAGTAATAATTTGGATTATTGAAATGTTAAATGTGGGTCCATAATATTTATTTTTTGGTGAATTAGTTATGGCGTGAATGATGTTGTTTGTTGACCTATATTGGATTACACTACTTGGTTCTAGATGGAAAAATTCTTAATTTTATTTGTATTACATCAAGCCACGCACTTTTAGCTCTATATCCTTCTTTTCCTTTTCCATGTTAAGCTAGCTATATGTTATCTTTTAAAGAGCAAGCAGGGATACTTGTTTCTCTACTTCTTATTCAATTCATTCTTATGGACTTGCATTATGTGACAAAGACCTATAGGTATTGCTTTTGTGCTCCGGATTTGAGTTTCTTGATATGAATTTTTATCTTATGCTTCTTTATCTAGTTACAGCTTCTTTAGCTCATGTTTGATAGCTATTTTGAATGGTTAATTTAGTGTGCTTTAGCTTGTTTTCTGTATGGCTCATGAAATTTAAACTAATGCCTTTCAGATTCAGTCACATTTTCATGTACATATGGACGAAAGATCTCTAGCATTTTCCTACTTCACAACACTATATTGGTTGATTAAGACCTTTTATCTAGGGTTGCATTTATTCTTTGTTTCATTGCATAATACAATTGGTATTAGGTGTTGTAATCTTACTCATGTTGCTCTTGTGGTTAATATAATATCTTATTGTTCTCGAGCAAGTTATACGTGTCTCATTGTTGGTTGCTAATGTGTTTTTGGCATACAAATTATGTATATTTATAAATTGGCATTGTTACTCTTACAAACAATGAATATTTAGATTTAACACTCATACTTTGTTTATCTATGTATTGGTGTATGTTTCTTCTGATTTTACAGGATTATGTCTCGTTTGCCATATCCCGGAGATGATGGAGATGATGATGGATATTCTGATGGAGATCATGGCGCATATGATCATGGTGCATATGATCGACAACATCCTGATGACTTGAGAGAGTGTGACACTGATGCTCCCACCACCACTAGCGACTCTCCTAGAGAAAGCGCACTTCGGGGTATAGTCACCATGTCATCTATTAAGAGAGCTCAGAAGCAAGGGGAAAACACTTGGGTAATTTTATTACAATTGAACGATTTTGAAATCGATAAATATATTGATTGATCGTTGAACCTAATTAAATACTATGTTATTGCGAGCTATCGTTCAATTAGTTTGAACAGGCAATAGGAAAAGAGAGTGAGTCGTTGTCCTTCTGCATTGGAGCTGCGATCGGGGAGCATGATCCCTATCGTCTTTGCCCAAGGATGGCGTAGCCCCAAACAGAAAATGCTTTGAAGGAAAGATTATGGGGACGAGCTTACGGTATGTTAATTATATATTTATTGAAAGTTGTAGTATGACCCTTAAATTTACTAAATTGTTATGTTATATGCGTATAGACTACATTCAAAGGTCTTGACCACACAAAGAAGAAGCAGATATTGTCATGGTTGGAGTAATGGCCAAGAATTTTTGGACTTGGTTGAGAAGTAACACATGAGATCCGGAAACCCGGTCTTTACTTTCGGCTTAGTCCGCTCCCACAGATCGTAATAACCCTATGGTGGCTCCATCTTTGGGAGGATTTTGTGAGCGAACTATGGAGGATGATTTCGAATAAAATTGATCAATGTCATTTCCTCAATTTCTAATGCCCTAAGTTTTTCAAATGTTTATCATATTTCTATTATCTCTTTGTAGAATCGAAGTAATAAAAATCGCGATCAAGCCAAGTCGAAGGAGGCGCGATATCGTGGATCGAACAAAGGTTATGCACGAATAAGAGAAAATATGGTGAGATCAAAATCCTAACTTTTAATTTTTTTTTATATATTCACTTTTAATATATCTAATAAAGGGACACGCTCATCACTATCGTAGAAAAGAAGAAAGAAAAAAAAATTTGGAGAGAGTGAGCCCATTGTTACCCGCTTCGACTTATTTCGGACTACCGTAAAGGGTCGAGAGGCGGGAATATTCACGATCCCAAAGGCACAACGATCATCGAAGAAGTGGTAATATATCCATTAATTTATCTTTCAATTACAAATATTATTTATAAACAAATAATTAAATAATAATATTTTGTTTTTTGTGATTCAGAGCGTCTATCTCGCACCATGACGCCTCGATTTACATCCGCATGTTCGCCCGATGATATGTTTGGATTGGCTATGGGTCGCCAGAGCATCCCTACGCCATTTTAATGTCGAATATGGCATATGACGAAGACATCTTTAGAATGGCACTTTGGTCTTCAAGCCATGAATATGGTGGGTATATTAACTTAACAGGTTGCCAAGTTGTCTAAAGATGTGGAACGTTTGAGGTCCGAGAGAAGAACGAGCCACAAAATGTCGCCGAGTGGAGCAAGTTGTGAACATAGTGTCTCTAATGCTATGTTTTTTTACTAACCCTAAAGGGACGACTTTATTGAGGCACTTCAAAACGTGTCTCGGTGTCGATATGCATGTCTCACATTTGTTTTAATTAAAGACTAGTGTATTAAAATTTTCTAACTAAATATCTTATTCGAACAGCCAACGACCTTTTGCTACCTTTATTTGGAGGATCCCGATCGGTTGGTGGCCACAGGAACGTTGCACAGCTCCCATGGAATGATTCATGGTCATCCCATCACTCCTGGTTTCATGAGGGTCACACTCGATGTAACCGTAATCGGACAAGAGGATTCAGCGGTGCCAAAACCAATCGATGAAGTCGTCACAGTCGGAACAGCGATCGGGCACTTCATCGAATGGCCGAGCAACTTGGTCTCTAGCACCATGAGGGTAAAATATATGTTATTAAAGTTCATTATCTTATTTGTGGTTCTAAATAATATTGCAAATTAATTGTAGAATCTGCCGACACCACAAAAGGCTAAAGAGAAATCGAGGGGTGTCGTAGACAGTCAGAGGGGGAGAACGAGGGACTCCACTGCGCTCAGACTTGGTTATCCCATGACTGGAGACTTAGATCACGATGATCATGTACAGTCTAGGGTGCACCGGATGGTATCGTCTAATGCTTTCGAGATCGTCACAGTTCCCATGCTTGCTCACTTTCATCAGAATACTTTCCAAGAATTAGTCAGTGGGGAACATGTGCGCGAAGTCTTGAATGACAAGTGGTTGAGTGCAACCACCATAGCCCTTTACCTCAGGTATGTGTTTACTAATTCTCAATATTCACTTTCTGTATAGTTTAATTTTCTTTTTAAATATTAATTAGCGTATATATGTTGGTTAAAGATATTTGGGTGAGGTATATCTCTCCAGAGATAACCGAGCAAGTGGAATGTACTCCTTCGTCTCCCCCAAGTGTCTTGCATAATGGGTGATAGGGTACAGACCATGGATGAGTTAGTTAATCATATGCTGAATCTAACTGGGAGCGATCATCTCATTTTTTAGCCAACAAATGTGGGGTGAGTGATAAACATTTCGTTAAAATTTGTATTCATGTTTATAATATTTGCACATATATATGCTAAATTTGCAGTTAATTTTAATATTTTCAATATAATATAGGAACCATTGGGTGCTGGTCGCCATACACATGAATACATTAAGTGTGTATTTTATGGACCCAGCTCATGATGGAGTTTATTCAAATCGCCCTAATCTCATTTCATATATGGAAGCGTAAGTTCATTTTTAATATTCTATACAATGATTTATTTTACTTTTAAAATTATGCATATTTAATCTATTTTTATTTTTTAATTATAATAATAATAGTGTGATGACGATGTATCGAGTCGCCTTCCTTGAGTCAAGGTTCAAGATCTAAGTTAAATAAAGTGAACTGGATTAACATTAAGGTAAATTTAATTTAGTAAATTATCAAACTAATTAATAGAAAGAAATCATAATTGTTATACGTGATTATAATTGTTAATCAACAGGTTCCGAGGCAACGAGATAATGACCATTGTGGACATTTTGTGTGTTGCTTTATAGAAGATATAATTCGCGCTTCTCTAACGAACATTCCTCTCAATGTAAGTCAATTTATCGATTTATTGAATAAAATTCATAATAAAATTCATATATATTGATTGATTCGTTGTTTGCGGTTTGTCTATGAACGTGAGCTCAAGTCTTACTCTAAGAAAAGATCGAGAAATGGAAAAACGATTGAATGAGAATACTTTTACAATCGATTCTTATATTCATACGATATTGAGTGAATGTTGTTTGAAATATTGGTAGCATGTAATTAAATTATATATTTGTGATGATATATATTTCATGTTTTTGGTGTATTGGACGTATGTTTATGATTATATGTTTATTTATTTCATGATGTGTATGTTTATTAATTTATTTGATGTTTTGGTATATATATATATATATGTGGGTTTATGGTTTTATTATAGGATTTTTGGTTTATGGTATATGGTATTGGAAGTATATATAAGTTTTGGTTTATAGTTTTATTATAGGATTTTTAAAATATAAATTAATAATTAAAAAAAAATAATTGGTCAGCGGTTAATAACCGCTGTCTATGTAACATATAAACGAAATAAAAAATATATTAACTTAGACAGCGGTTGATAACCGCTGTCCAAGCTAAATCTTGCAAAGCGGATGAAAATCGTTGTCCAAGTGCTTTTCTTGGACAGCGGTTTTTTATCAGTTGTCCAAGCTTGGACAGCTGATACTTGGAGAGCGGTTATAACCGCTCTCTAATGTCATTTTTCACAGCTGTCCAAGCTCAAATGTGTATTAGTGAAAATTGTAAATTTGAAATTCTACCCTATTTTCTTAATTAAAGTCTTTAGTCACTTATACCCTATAATGAGCGGGTCTCGTGTGCACCATGCATTTCATATTATATTTTAGAATCAAGCAATTTATTGAATTGAAATATGCAATTTATTTTCACTAAAACGTGCAACTTGTTACCCATGTTAATAGTTGCACGGCTCAGTGTAAACAAGTTGCATATGTCAGTGCAATAATTTGCATGATTCTAAAATACACTTTGAAGTGCACAGTGGACTTGGTGCATGCAAGACATAGCCTTCTATAACATATTTAGAGTTTGTAATTTTTTAGAATGATTATTAAATGTTTCATTTATGTAGAGAATTGTAAAATATTTTATAGAATATGATCTCAACTATTAAAATAAAGCAGTCTCCACCATTCATACAAGATGTGAAATTCAATATATATATATATATGAGTAGATATTTTATTAGTAGGTCTCTTGTTCACCCAAGTGCACCGTGCACTTATGTAAATGTGTGATCCATTTATGAAATGGGTCGCACTAATTCAAGTTAAGGAATTAAAGCGTAGGAGACGTTGCACTAGTAGGTTGCTGCTACAACGGTTATGCATCCCCTCTTACAAGAGGTTCAAGGGTCGAGTCTCATATATGTTGTAGTGACTGGATTTTTGCTTTTTTATTATTTATTATTGTTTCAGTTATAGGGTTTCATGTTTTAATGATAGGAAGTTGCAAGTTTCTAAACAACTTAAACATTTCAAATACTCATCTCCAAAAAAATATCTTATACTCCCTCCGTTCCATTTCAATCTTCAACCTACTTTATTATTGAGTTTTTGTGAGCGAGTTGTTTATTAGTATTTCAAATGATAAAGTGATTTTTAAAGAGGGGTATTATAGATCTACTTCTCATCTATTGCATGCATATTTAAAAATTACTTTATCATTTCAAATACTAGTAAAAAACTCGCTCGCTAAAACACGAGAAAACAATAAACGTGAAGATTGAAATGGGACGGAGGGAGTATCACATATCAAAAGACGGTAAAGTACTCTGGTACAAAATCAATACACATAAATGTAAAAATTGCTACACATTGAGTTCAAATTACACTCTAAAGTCACAAAAAAATGAAATCCTTCTAGTTTTAGCAACTATAACTACACTAAAGGAGACCTGTAAAAGAAAAGAAAAAAATCTACAGAAAGAGAAGCCAAAACCGTCATCTATATCCATACACATGAAAAAACTCAATTCTTACTACTATCTCTAATTACAAACCATCAAACCTCCAATTTATGAGACGAGGGACCCAACACTGGATACCCAAAACTGAATTCAAAAGTAGCGCTCCTTCAATCTCTCTTCAAAATCGATCTAAGTTCTTTTTTCCTTTCCAAATTGAGGGTGAAGTCTGAAAAAGGAAAGGGGAGAAGTTCATACCCATGATAAACATTGGTGAAGAAACCCATTTGAAAAAAAAAGATCTAAATCGAGGATTTGAAAAAAAGAAAAAAAGAAAAAACTCAATAAATATGGGTTTACTATCTTTGGGGTAATTACAAAACCATCAAACCTCCAATTTATCCCGAGACTTCGGTTCATTTTAAACGGACCTCAATAGTTGAGACCTAACCCAAACCTGAATTTCTTGGGCTAAAGTAGCGCTCCTTGTTCAAACATTAACATTACATAATGACAAAATTTTCGATCTAAGTTCTTTAATTGTCCAAATATAAAATTAGTTCTCAAAATAACATAATTGAACAAAGTTCCCATGAAATTAGTTAATAATATAAAATTTGTATCATCACATTTATAAATTAATACCATAAATTAATTTATAATTATAATGAAACCCATTTGAAAAATTTCATAATAAATTTATAAAAATATTATATTATTATTTTATATTGGATTAATATTTTACTTATTTATTCAATTCAATAGAAATTCAAAACGAATTGGAGAGGATTAATTATTAATTGACTAAATCAAATAGAAATATTTAATTTGTAATTGATTGGCCATAATTGATTTTTGCCTTCTTTAAATTTGTGAAAAAACTTAAAAAAAAATTAATTAAAAAATTAGAAAATAAAAAAAAAATAAAAAAAATTGAGTATATATAAATATAAACGGGCTAAAACGGGTTGGCCTTGTTTAACTCCATGAACTAGCCCGTTTAGCCCATGAAATCGGTCCGGCCAAAAAGGCCCGATTTTAAAAGGCCTCCCATTTCTTTTAACCCTACATATAATAGGTTTAAACGGGTCAATCCGCTTTAAGCCCGGCCGGATTAACAATTTGAGCTTACTTTACTTATTGTTACTTTTTGTTTAATTTTTTATTTTGTTTCTTTTATTCGCTGCAAGGGTACTTAGTTTTTTTTATTTTGTTTTTCTCTTGTTCTATTTTATTTGCAAATTCTTGGGTTGCAACGTGAAAATAACTACACAATCTATTAACTTTCGTACATTAAATCAAATTATAAATTATAAAATGACAATAATTATAAAATATATTTATGAAGAGACACTTGCATAAAACGATTTTACTATTAGACATAGTATAATTTGGGCACTAGGCTTTAACATTATATGAAGGATGAGTGATAATTTGTGTTATTTCGTATTTCGTCTCATACAAATTTTTATCATTTATGAACAGTGAACTCATGTCTAATCACATGATAACAATAATATTCGATGGTAATTAATAAAAAATTTCTATATCATTCTTCTTATTTTACTTAAAAAAACTAATTGTTTTAATAAAAAAGATCATTTCTATTTCTTATTAATGATCCATTTTGTCCTAGTAAAAAAAAGGAAACAATTTTTTTTAAAGCGAGGTAGGAAAAACAGAAATTTCACACTCATTTGTTTCATAAAATTTATCGTTTTTAGAGCGAATGAAAATTAAGAAGATGTTAATGAAATAATATATGAGTACAATAAAAAAAAATGTGAAAATAGTAAAACGATAAATATTTTGGAATAAAAAGCCAGAAAACTACAAACTTCAATAAACGTAGGGAGTAATAATTATCTTCTTTTGAAATTTCATTTTAAACTTATATATTAATTTAGTGGAGTATTAAATAAGGTAAATAAAAACAATCGTAATAAAGTTATATATAAGTAAAGAGTGGGTCTTATGTACATCCAAGTGCATCATGCATTCATTCATAGTATATTTTATAAATTTGCGACTTCTTATATTGAAAAGTGTACCTTATTTATACTGAATCGCGTGCAACTATTTTTTCATATTAATAGTGGCACACTTCAGTTTAAATAAATTGTATTTTTCAGTATAAGAAATCGCACGCTTTTAAAATAATATGAAATGTGATCTTTTGAAAATAAGATCTGAATTTAGGCATAAATAAATTATTACTAAGAGATATTTATCGAAATTTATATTGTATTTGGCCTTGTAGAAATTTTCATGTTTTCCCTATAATGATTTTTACCACCATTTTAAACATGCTCAATTAAAATAAATGGATAACAAAACAGAGGATGCAAGAATTTGCAAATAAAATAGAACAAGAGAAAAGCAAAATAAAAAAAATTAAGTATAAAAGAAGAGTGTCCCTTTTGCAGCAAATAAAAGAAACAGAAAAAAAAAATTAAAGAGTGACCCTTTGCCCCGACACGTGTCAAATAGCTGGGAGTGCTGGGCAGTACATAGCCGAAACCCAAATATGGACAAAATTGATAGACTAAAAAGGATTTGCAATTAACTTGAATAAGTAGGATTGACCGAATGCACAATCTGAAACTACCTTGAATTGACTCGAGTGCACAGATCACCTGAAATTAACTTGAATTGGTAGGTTGACCTGAGTTCACAGATCACCTGATGCACATAGTCATTTTTATTAGTAAATCATCGGTGCGGGTTAATTTTACTTCAAAATTTTAATTAATTATAAGTTGCTTTTTGGTTTATATATATATATATATATATATATATATATGTTTTTTTAAATTTATTTTTCAAGTTTTTTATTTGGCTAGTTAGACAAAAATTCTATGGATACCCCTGCTTGCTCGGAGGGCCGCATGTAACCTTTGCCGAACATTGCTTCTCGCTACAAATTGAAGGAGAATTGAATAGTTTAAACTAGAACGCAATCTAGTTTGGATCTATTCTCCAACTGTTTGCTCTTTCCTCCAGCTGTGAATTTCTTCTTCGCTTGACAAAACAGTAAACATTGCTATTGAAGCTTAAAACCGAACAATATATTTATACTCTTCTAGTTGGGTGTAGGCTTCGATTTTTATAAAGTCATTTTGTGCTACAAATGGAACTAACCCAATATACTTGGATTCTGAATGGCATAGCCCAAATAAAGAAATAAGTATATGGAAAAAAATATACTTTTGAATTAAAAAAAATCACCCATTTTCATAAGAAAGCTCTCTGTACAGAATTAACAGAATTAACTAATATTAAGCTGGTTAATTCTTAATCAATAAAGTAAAAAATAATAAATTTCGAAAATTCCTTATTTCCAAAACTCATTCGTCCCTCTATCAAGAAATTGTCAGTAAAATTAGCTGGATCAGGACCTTGTTATCATAATTTCTTCCCTTGATGCTTATTTTAGGAATTAGGAAATGGATAAGTTGTAGACATCTACTTAGGTTATTAAGGCACTGCAGTCTTCTTCTTTCGAACTCGATGCTCTCTTGTTCTTTCCAGCTTGACTGCTTTTCTTAGTTATGGATGGGCTTTTCTTCCTGGTGCTTCCCTTCCTGCGCTTCGGTTCTATTGAGACAATAAACCACTTTAAGCTCTGCTTTGTATCTTGCCTCCTCAAGTAATAGATGGACTTTAACTAGATTCGACTCTCTTTTTATTCTTGGTTGTAGAGTTAGATGCCCTACTCAAAGTATCTCCCCCTAAAGCAGTAAACTGATCCCCGGGCTTCTATTGGCCATTATCTTCCTCACTTGATCTGCCCGTACTCTCTTAAGTCTATTTCTTTGCTGCCTTTCCGCGGAAAAGTCATTTCTTATAGCAAGCTTCTTTCCACAAGACTAACTGGCTCCATCTAAATTACATCTCTCACACTCTCACCGTTGTGGAAAGCCGCCACTTTTTCAATGCGACTTTCTTGATCGAACAAGCGAGGAAGACACATTGCCTAACTCGAAGCAAATAACACATTTAGGGGTGAAAAGCACTTTCGAGACGATTGAAATATCTTATAGTAAGATAGAGCTTTGACTTTCTTTTTTTCGATGATGCCCAAAACGTCCCCATTTCTTTTTTTGGCATTCTTTAATTTAAGTAATTTACAAGGGGAAGGAAGATCTCCACTCATTTAATTCAATTTCACTGTGAGGCGCGACCCCACAAGACGAAGGGGGAGGCTAGGGAAAATGACGACTACATGAGAAAGCTCTCATAGAAGCTTTAGCCCTTGCTATACATAAATTGTTATGAACCGACTAAATGACTAAATTATCCCTAACGCTAGCTAAGCTAATAGTTTGAGTTCCTTTCAATTAAATCAATAAGCTTTTTTTGTTTTGATTGATTCAGAAGCGCCCCTTCAACGAATTAGAACCCATTGAAGGGGCCTCACGGGGAAGGAGAGAGTGGCCGAGTGGTCAAAAGCGACGGATCAGAATCATTGAAGTTTTTTCTCGTGGTTCGAATCTGCCTCCCACTTCTTTTGTTGTAGACTTTGAGAAGAGAAAAGAGGCATTCGTCGGATAGGAGGAAGGCCAACCGAAAGAAGCTCTTTTTTTTTTTTGGGTCGTCTTAAGAAGTGAAATTGTATCGTATGTTAGTTAGAGAGGTTGGCGAACTACTACGATATATAGATTCCCCATCCATCTATATCCAATCCCAACGAGAATAGAAGCCGCCGCTCTCGAATTGTCTTGTAGTCGTAGTCTTTTTAATTATATGTCGTCATCGGCCTTCCCTACACGCGTCGTCCGCCAGAATACGCCTCCTTGGTTCGGGACGGCCAAGCCGATACATACGATAAGCGAAGAAATACCCCCATTTCATAGCGCTGGGAACGCATAAGTTTGATCGAGGATTGGAGAGAGGAGAGGTGGAATAAAAGGCTCGGGATGGATTTAGGAGTCTTTGTGCGAGCCGTCATCTGGTGAGAATCGCACGCACTGATAACGAGGGGGGTTCGTCTATACATGTAGTGTGGTGCTTGGGCCTACCCACCCTATTTGTTCCATGATCTATGGGTCTCTTGAGCTACCCACTTCGATCAATTAGCCAAGATTTGGACCGGATCTGAAATCACCGGTGCTCGATCTAGTGGTATTTTTATGGGGATTCTATTTATCGTTGTAGGATTCCTATTCAAGATCACTTCTTGATTCCTTTTTCGGTAATTTGTGGGCCAGACGACCGCCTATAGGTGGTAGGGTAGGGTGGGTGGTACCGCTCAGATTGCGGCCAATCTTCCTAGCCGCTTAGGGTGGCCTATAATCTTTGTAATTTCTTTATTGTTTAGGTGTTCTATTAAAGTTTATAATGTAACAAGGGTGTTTCTTAGAGCAGTCAGGGTGTCGTACTGACTGACAACAATCACTTAATTTGAGTCATTAGATTTAAAATTCAAAGGTTTAAATTTAATGATTTGTAACCTGTTGTACTGTTCGTCGTACTGACTGTCGTACTTTATCGTACTAGTTATTGAATTGAGTCGTAGTGTCGTACTGTTATAATAAATTAAATAATTTATAATTAATAATTTATAATTAATAATTTACAAATTTACCCTTACAACCCTTTTTATTAACAGTTCCTTTCTTCTCTCTTTTTAAAAATTACCAGTCCATTCCTTTTGTTATGTCTTCTTCGCCTCCCCTGTTTTCTCTGGCGACGCTGCGCAGCCCTTGGAACCTCCATTGAAAAATTTAAATGGCTGAAAATTTTGAGTGTTAAATATTAACTTATTCATCTAATAATTAAATGGTTGCAGGATTGGTTGCGACTCTTGATTACACTCCCATTTTCATTACCAGATTTTGCTTAATTAAATGGCCGAAAAACTTGAGACTTAATTAACTTTTGTTTAATTAATCTAATAATTTCAGTTAGTTTTTATTTTGATTTCTTCAACTTAAGCGAAGTATACCATAAATTTGGGTGCGGGTTTCACTAGAGTAACAAATAATTTGGAGTTTTCTTCAATCTTAAGAAGCATTCAACAAAATGCTTGAAGGCTCAATCGAAACAGATCGATCTCCTTCAAAAAAGAGTTCATCTGAAGAGGAAAGTGCCACATTTTGATCTCTGCAGAAAATTAACTGTTCACCAAATTCACTCTTGTTTATCCTCTGTTTCCGGCTTTTCCTTCATTGTTTCTGATTTTTTCGATTCTTCTTCGACTACGTCATTTTCAGGCTAGTAAAATTTAAGGTAAATTACAGGCCATCTTCGTCACCAAACAAAAGCACCACCGCAGGGCAGAAACCTTAGCGTCAAATCCGTCGATCAGCGAGAGGAATAGAGACGGTGGGCGTTGCGACCAGTTGAATCAAATCGTCAATCACCACTGAGGAAGAGAAGAGTGAGGATGTCGTTCGTTGCTGTTGTAGTCGACTTGGTGGTCGTAGAAGACATCGAATTGAATCAATGAATTGAAACAAATTTGTGTCTGGGCTCTGTGTGTGGGGATACAATAGGGGGAGCGGTAACGGTATGCACGAGAGGGAGAAAATATTGAAGAATTTTGGCAGAATTTAGAAAATCTTCATATTTAATTAATTAGGGTTCTAATAATATATAATTAATTAAGATTCTAATGATTGTTGAATTTTAATCGTGTGATGTACGGTTGAAGAAATGTTGATTTGAAATCAATTTTTTATTCACATATATATTCTCAAATTAATATATTTTTTAATTTTTTTAAGAGAGGATAAAAAAGTAAATAACAAAATACATTTTAAAAAATAATTTAAAATATTAAAATAAGTACAACAGGTAGTAAGTAAATACGATAAAGTACGATGACACGTGACACGATTTCAAATCATGACTATTGACAGTCAGTACGACACCCTGACTACCGTGAGAAATGTTGGGTTATGGAGCCTGAGTCGGAGAGGAGATGCAGCGCGCTCAAGGTGCTCGACCAGGGGGTTTGGTCGAGCAGATGTGCTCGACCAAAGGTGTTAGAGCGGCGGCTGATCCAGGGAAGGCTAGGCGCTCGACCAATAGATGTGCTCGAGCAGAACCGCTCGACCAAGGCCCGAGGTCGAGAGGTTCCGAAAGCCTGCTCGCGGATTTTAGGGTTTTAGGCCCATGTCTCATATTTAAACACTTTTGACTCATTGTAATTGTATCATCTCAGTATCACTCGAAAATAGTAGATCTCCTGGCTTGGTAGTGCCCCCAGACGTAGTCATTCCTGACGAATTGGGTAACCAAATTGTTTGTTCCTTAATTCTTGCTTTCATTATTTTCTCCATAATTGTTGCTTTAATCCTATCAACTGGTATCTAGAGCATCGGGTTAAAGGGATCTGGTGGGAGCAATTATGATGGCTGAAGGGAAATCGCCTGTAGAGAAGTTTAATGGAATGAATTTCGGATTCTGGAAGTTGCAGATCGAGGATTACTTGTACGGTAAAGATATGTATCAACCTTTAAGCTCTAAACCTGAAGGTATGAAGGACGACGAGTGAAAGTTGCTGGACATGAAGGCGATGAGTGTGGTTCGTCTGTCATTATCCAGGAACGTCGCCCTACATACGGTGAAAACAAAAACCACAAAGGAGATGCTTGAGATTTTGACGGAGATGTATGAAAAACCGTCTGCAGTGAACAAGGTTCATCTGATGCGGAGGTTATTCAACCTGAGGATGGCGGAGGATATTGTGGTAGCCAACCATCTCAACGAATTCAATATGACGATAGCCCAATTGAGTTCGGTTGAGATTAATTTTGATGACGAGATTCAAGCCCTATTTACATTGTCTTCTTTTTTACGGAGAGTTGGAGTGGGGCGGTGATGGTTGTTAGTGTGCTTCAAAGGTAAAGTGAAACCAAGTTTGATGAGGTGAGAGATCTAATCGTGAAGCGAAGAAATTCGCAGGAAGGAGTTGGGGTGTCCACAAGATCAACCCCGAAAAGGGAAACAGAGGCGATTTGAATCGAAAGGAAGCCAAATCGGGTAGATCAAAGTCAAGGGCAAAGATAAGCCCAAGAAGGACAAGAGTCAAGTCGAGTGCTACAATTGTCATGAACTTGGTCATTACAAGAGGGGTGCAAGGCACGGCTAAAGGCAAAGGCTAATGTACCAAAGAAGGATGACAACTCAGCGAACGCCGCTATGAATGAGGGCTCAGATGCATTAATCTTGAGCGTAAGCAGTCCATTAGAATCGTGGGTGTTAGATTCTGGAGCATCGTTTCATTAAATGCGGCGGTCGACGTAATGGAGAAGTACACTTTTCGGGAACTTTGGGAAGGTTTATCTAGCTAATGATGAGCCTCTAGAAATCAAAAGAAAGGGGACGTTCGATCAAAACACCAAATGGAACGTATTTGCGGTTGAAGACGTGAAACACATTCCTGGATTGAAGAGGAATTTACTCTCAGTGGGGCAGCTTGATGACGAGGGATATAGTGTGATCATCGGATGCAACACGTGGAAGATATCCAAAGGTTCCATGGTGGTGGCACGAGGCAAAAAGGAGGGAACGTTGTACATGACAGGTAACACCCGGGATAACATTGCTCTTGCGGAGAAGGGAATCTTGATTTGTGGCATTGTCGTCTTGGCCACATGAGTGAGAAAGGGATGAAGGTTATGTGTTCGAAGGGTAAGCTGCCAGACCTCAAGACAGTTGACATCGGGTTATGTGAGGACTGTGTATTCGGAAAACAGAAAATGGTGAGTTTTTCGAGGGAAGCGTAACAGAAGAAGCGGTTTGAGTTAGTCCACATCGACTTGTGGGGTCTAACACCAGTGACATCTCTTGGAGGAGCATCATATTACATGACTTTCATTGACGACTCTAAGAGGAAGGTATGAGTTTGTTTTCTTAAGAATAAATCTGATGCCCTTGATTCTTTTCAGGAAGTGGAAGGCCCTTGTAGAAACTGAGACATGTCTCGGAGTGAAGTGTCTGAGATCGGATAATGGTGGAGAGTACGAGCTCCGTGAGTTCAAAGGATTCTGTGAGGCGAACGAATTCGAATGGAGAAAACCGTGAGAGGAACCCCCCAGCAGAACGGTGTGGCAGAACGTATGAACATGACGTTATGTGAACGTGCCAGAAGCATGAGATTGAAGTGTGGGCTACTAAAGATGTTTTGGGCAGAAGCAGTTAACACTGCGGCCTACTTGATAAACAGAGGACCCTCAACTCCTTTGGAATATGGCATACCAGAGGAGGCCTGGTCTGGTAAGGAGGTAAATCTGTCTTTCCTTCGTATATTTGGATGTGTTTCATATGTTCACATTGATGCTGCTAGTAGAAGTAAGTTGGATGCTAAATCTGTTAAGTGTACGTTTGTTGGATATGGAGGTGATGAATTTGGCTATCGGTTTTGGGATGATGAAAATCGTAAGATAATCCGTAGTCGAGATGTTGTATTCAATGAGCAGGTTTTGTACAAGGACAGGTTGGGGATATCCAAAGAAGGTGGTTTTGAGACTCAGGTTGTGGAGTTAGACATTTCGAACTTGGGTGGGAGCAATGAGGTTCAAGACGATGAGGAGATTGTTGAGAAAAACCATGTACACCACCAGCACCAATTCCGATGTGGAGATCTACGAGAGAGCATAGATCTTCTGATAGTGAACAGGTGAGCAAGTGGAAACTTGCAATGGATGATGAGATGAATTCGTTGATGACCAACGGAACCTGGGAACTAGTTGAGCTTCCTAAGGGCAAGAAGGCATTGCATAATAAGTGGGTTTACAGAATCAAAGAGGAGGCTGATGGAAGCAAGCGCTACAAGGCAAGACTGGTTGTGAAGGGGTTTCAACAAAAACATGGTATTGACTATACTGATGTTTTTACTCCAGTGGTGAAGCTAACTACCATACGGTTAGTTTTGAGTCTGGTGGCTGCAAAAAACTTGGTGTTAGAACAGATGGACGTGAAAACAACCTTTCTTCATGGTGATTTAGATGAGGACATCTACATGAAGCAACCGGGAGGATACTTGTCAAAGGGGAATAATGAGCTTGTTTGCAAATTGAAGAAGAGCTTGTATGGGTTGAAACAAGCTCCATTACAGTGGTACAAGAAGTTTGACGGGTTCATGCACGAGATTGGGATCAATAGGTGTGAAGCCGATCATTGTTGTTACTTCAAGAGGTATGATGATGGTTATATCATTTTGCTATTATATGTTGATGACATGTTGATAGCAGGCTCAAGTGCTCGGGAAGTGAGCAAGTTGAAGAAGAAGTTATTGTCGATAGGTTTGCTATGAAGGACCTTGGAGAGGCAAAGCAAATCTTAGGCATCTTAATCGATCGTGATAGGGTTGGCGGGAAAGTTGTATCTTTCTCAAATGAATACATAAAGAAGGTCTTGAAGAGATTTAGTATGGAGGATCTGAAAGTCGGTTCATGTCCCGTTGGGAAGTCGATTCAAGCTATCCAACAAGGACTCACTTAGCGGCGATGAGGAAGCGAGCCTACATGCAAAACACCCCCAGTATGCTTGACAATTAAGCGGTTTGATGTATCTTTATGGTGTGTACAAGACCCGATATTGCACATGCGATGGGAGTGGTTAGCGGTTTATGGGTAATCCGCAAGACAAAGCGGCATTGGGAGGCGGTGAAGTGGATCCTAAAGTACTTGAGAGGTACTTCTTGAACAAGCTTTGTGCTTTGAGGGAAAAAGCGTCGAGTTGGCAGGATACGTTGATGCAGACTTGGCATCAAGTGATTTCGACAAAAGGAGAAGTACAACCGGGTATGTGTTTACTTTTGGTGGTACAACAATTTTTTGGGCTTCTAAGTTGCAGAAGATCGTAGCCCGATCCCTTTCTGCGAAGCAGAGTGCGTTCTGCGATTCTTGAGGCTAGCAAAGAGATGGTTTGGTTGCAGAATCTTTCGTGTGAGTTGGGGAAGGAGCAAAAGGATAGTATTATGTATAGTGGCAGTCAGAGTGCTATTCACTTGGCAAAGAATTCGGTCTTTCACTCGAGGACGAAGCATATTGAGTTAAGGTATCATTACATATGTTACCTCATAGAGAATAAGATCTTACAGCTGATGAAGATCCGAGGAAGTGAGAATCCTGCTGACATGATGACTAAGGTTGTGACCTTAGAGAAGTTGAAGTTATGCATGACTTCAACTGGTCTTGGAAACTAAGATGAAGGCCTGACACTACTACCAGTGAGAAAGAAACCGTTGAAATGGAGGAGACAAGTTACAGTTGGAGTCAGTCTCCAGGTGGGAGATTGTTGGGTTATGGAGCCTGAGTCGGAGAGGGGATGCAGCGCGCTCAAGGTGCTCAACCAGGGGGTTTGGTCGAAAGCGGATGTGCTTTCGACCAAAGGTGCTTTCGGCGGCTGATCCAGGGAAGGCTAGGCGCTCGACCAATGGACGTGCTCGAGCAGAACCGCTCGACCAAGGCCCGAGGTTGAGCGGTTCCGGAAGCCTGCTCGCGGATTTTAGGGATTTAGGACCATGTCTCATATTTAAACACTTTTGACTCATTGTAATTGTATCATCTCAGTATCACTCGAAAATAGTAGATCTCCTGACTTGGTAGTGCCCCCAGACGTAGTCATTCCTGAGAACCGGGGTAACCAAATGGTTTGTTCCTTAATTCTTGCTTTCATTATTTTCTCCATAATTGGTGCTTTAATTCTATCAAGAAACACCCGTGTAACAACCTTTTATGTTTTTTTAATTAGGTGTATTTCATAAAAAGTGCGGGCTTCGATTTTCATAACGTTATTTTGGGCTACAAATGAAACAACACAATATAATTGAAATTTGAATGGCAGAGCCGCCAAATAAATACATAAGTATATACTCTTTTGATAAATAACTCTTTTTTTTTTCATCCATTTCCATAAGAAAGCTCTTTGTACAGGTAACACGTAGACTTTTAATGTATATTTTGTTTCAAATAAATCCTCGAACTTTATTTATCGAAACAAAGAAGCCATATGAGAGCAAAGATGCCCGTGTTACAAATGAAGTAACGAGTCTCACTAAATTAATAGAATTGACTAATATTAAGCAGATTAAATTTTAATCAAAAAACTATTTACAATTAAAAAAAAAACTATTTACAATTCCAAAAATCCCTCTATTTCCAAAACTCGTCATGTAAAACTAGTTGGATGATTTTGAGTTTCGACAAAAACTTGTGTGAATTCGAGTTAATTGTGAACTCGATTTTTTAATATCACTATCATAGTGTTATGTACAAAAATTCTCATTGTTATGCATAAAAAATATCACTGTTGTGCCAAAAAAAAAAAGAATTATTGTTTAGAAAATATTTTTTATTTTTAAATGGTGAAAGTTTTTTATGCATAACAGTATATTTTTTACCCATAACAATGATATTTTTTACTCATACATAGACATGGTTCACAGAGTGTTAATCTTGAGTTTCCAGGAAATAAATGAATCCCTTTATTATCTATACATAATTTCTTCCCTTATGCTCATAATTTTTGTAATTTTTTTTTGTTTGTTTAAATTAGGATCGTCGTGGATGTGTTATTAAAATATCCTCAAAATTTTCTAATTTTTTTTTTATTAAAATTGGAGGTCGGAGCTTGTTTACTAATGAAGAGGTGATTTTGGATGAAAGATGAGCGATTAATGGTTGAAGAATTGAATCTTGGCCTTTTTTCTTTCCTTTGAGGGTCTCTAATAAATTGTTAAAAAAAGAAAAAAAAAGGTCTCTAATAAATATCATCATGTTTATCCAATTTTATTTTATTTCTTTCAAGAAATAAGCTTTCGTTAATGATGAGATTAGCCAATGTTTAAAGAAGATAAGTTAGTTTGCAGTCAATTCGGTTAATACACATGGATTCCAAAAAAAGTGAGCAAGAGATGGTGTTTAGTAGATGACATAATGTTCAAACTATAATCTGGGAAAAAACAAAGCAACTTGAAATGAATATCCAAACCCCAATGATTCTCATACACCTTTACAACTCCAAACAATCACACCCATACAAAAAAAAAACCATAAACAAATCCCAGAAAACAAACTAATAAACAAGATACACACTAATTTCCAGCAACGTCTCCACCCCATCAGTCTCATGCTGATTCCCTGGAAAAGTCTTGACAGTGGCAAACCCCTTACCATTCACATACTTGCCGGTTCCACCCATGATCGCCAAATGCGACTCCGCCACCGCCGTCCGATGAACTCCGAAAAAGCTCAGACTATCCGCATAGCTGCCCTCCTTGAACATCATGGTAAATGCCATCGTTTGGCTCGTCCCGTCTTCCGAACTGGCGATGTAAAACCCCTGTGCCTTCCCCACTAGGCCCGACCCCAGCTCGTGCCCTTCAGTCACCTCATCGTCGAAAACGGTCATTGTGCCGAACATGAGCTTCTGCAATGTGGTGCCCGACGGGAACTGGGCGGAGTTCAGGATGGGGAACCCGGGGACCCCGCCGATGATGTTGTTGTTACCTCCTCCTATTCAAAATATATGTCATTTTATATCAATGCACGCATATTAAAAAAATATTAAGATGTTTATTAGACCCTTAATAAGTGCTTATTTCTTCTTTAAAATAACACATTTATCTAAATATTTTTTAATAAGGCAATTTAGAAAAGAATATGATTAATTTACATTGAAAAGTGCAGAACAAATTAGCAAAATAACATTTATAATGAATAGGAGGGAAGTATTACCGTTATTGTTGTTTTGAAAGTTGGATGAGAAGCCGCTGAGGCCGGTGAGGAAGGGAATGTTGTTGTTGCTGACGATCCCCGCGTTGGCGTTGTTGGTGGGGACGCCGTTGTCCACCGGGAGGACGGCCCCGTTCGGCTTGGCGAACGGGACTTGTCCTCCGGTAGCCGGGTTGGCCACTATTCCGGTGACTGCAATGGCTGAGGGGCGGCTACCGCCCATGATGTCGTGCATGAAGAATGTGAGGGAGTGATCATCAGGGATGGCGCCGCCGGCGCCCGTTGCACCGCCAGGACTGGTGGTGGCGCCTGTTGCGCCACCAGAAGTGGTGGTGGCGGTGGCGCCACCGCCAGGAACTACGGCGGGACCGACTGGGCCAACGGGAGCGGCGGTCTCGTCCTCAACCAGGATTCGGGCTGAGGTGGCGGATGAGATTATGAGGGCAAGAATGAGAAGGGAGAGTTTGTTGTTGAGTTGAAAAGCCATGATTGTAGTTTGATGTTTTGTCACTGCAGATTGAATTGAAGTGTTGAAGAAATTGAATTAGGATGGGAAATATATAGAGGGATTAAAGTAGTAATCAGAAGGTGGTGGAGTTGATGAGATGGATTAGGTGCACTTGTGGTTTGGGTGGTAATAAGGGCTATAATGCAACTAATGCTTAAATTATTAAATCTAACCAAATTGTAACACAACGAAGCAATTTTGTGGGAGAGACGATATAGTTTCGTGGTATAGCAATTTATACAGACACTCTTTTGCTATCGAAATCCATATAACCGGACTAATGGCTTGACATCGCGCATAATGACACCCTAATATATAAATTCAATTAAAAGAAATTTAAAAAATAACAAATTAATTATTTTTCTAAAACAAAAAATATCAATATACAACTAAAATTGCAGTATTTTAGAATTATGAGACTTAATTGAAAAAATGGATTCACAAGACACTGAAACTGTCATCCCCCAATATATATAGAACTAATTTTGCAATTTCCTCTAAATTTTCAGAAAACAAGAAATACCTACTCACTGTGCAACTCAAGTAAATATGATTGAATTCTTCAAGTATATAACATAGTTCTTGTATATAAACTTCACCTTTCATTGTAGCATGATCATGTCTCTTCATTGACTCAGAAGTTTCCAGAAATAACATCATCCAAACGAGCCGCAACAAGTCCATCATCACTGCAGTATTCTTTAGCTAGGATTTCCCACGAGCCCGAATCCAAACTCACCTTCCTCTTCTTCATCTCCTCCATTACGAAACACACTTCGTCTATCTTCCCATTCCTCAACAACCCAATGCATAGAGCCCGAAAGGTCTCAACGCGTGGATAGTGATTACTATTCATCATAGCGTTCAAAACCTTTAAACCTCCCCCGAAATCCTCAACTCTGCAGAAACCATCCACCACCATTCTATAAGTGGCAGCATTAGGCTCACACCCTTTAACTTGCATACCAACTAATACTTTATACCCCTCTGAAACACAACCCTTTTTACACAAATAACCAATCAAGATATTATACATAACAACATCTGGTTTAACCCTCCTTTTTCTCATCTCAACGAGCAAACCTTTCGCCTCGTTTATTAACCCTCTGTTCACAAGATCAGTCATCATAACACCGTAATTCACATGCTCCGCTTTGCACCCGTGGTATTCCATATCAAACATTAGCTTCTTAGCTTCGTCGAACCTCCCCGAACCACAAAAACCCTCCATCAACAAAGCGTAAGTCACCGCGTTTCCACGAGCCCCTTTCGTCCTCATATCCTCAAACAACCTTTTACCCTCATCTACATCACCCCTTTTGCATAAAAAACCAATCAGTGAATTGTAAGTCACAACAGTAGGCTCAATTTCCCTCTCAAGCATTTCATCAAACACCTTCCTTGCATTCTCCCAGTCCACATTCTTCAACCACATTTTGATCATAACATTAAACGAAACAGAATTCAACCTAAATCTCATCTTACGCCCCTCCACAAATAACTCATTAGCATCACAAACCCTCCCATTATCAACCAAAACATTCAAAATCGTGTTAAACGACTGGGCCGTACGCACGCAATTGAACGACTTACCCATCTCGCGGAAAATCTCAACAGCTTTATCGACCATTCCAGCCTTCCCGTAATGGCGAATCAATCCAATAAACAGAGGCTCCGCGCATTTGATGTCGTGCGATTGGAGAAAATCCAATACGGGCTCGATTTCATCGAACATTTTGGCGCGTGCGAGCTTGTAAATGAGAGAGGCGTAAGAAGGGTAGTCGTGGTTGTAGCCCTGTTCGTGGAAGTTTCTGAAAATGGGGAGGAATTCGTCGGAGTTTTTGCATTGC
Source organism: Stenogyne calaminthoides (assembly GCA_037126765.1). Taxonomy (NCBI): domain Eukaryota; kingdom Viridiplantae; phylum Streptophyta; class Magnoliopsida; order Lamiales; family Lamiaceae; genus Stenogyne; species Stenogyne calaminthoides. The sequence continues at coordinate 28,991,658 of JBBCBC010000019.1, forward strand.
TTGAGATGCTCGAGAAACGGGATCGGAGGTTTGCGTTGGATTCTGGTGAGTTTGTGAGGGCGTGGCTTTTGTTTGGATTTGTTGCCATGGAAGTGAATAGATTGAATGCATCTGAAGAATTGATGTTGAGATTTGAGGTTGGTGGTTTTGAATCGCCAATTTATCATTGATACTTGCCTATGCCACAACTGAGGAGAGAAGAAGAAAGAGGCGGAAGGAAATTTCAAGAAGAACCGAAGAATTGCCGGTGTCAACTTGTCAACTAATGTAAATTATTTCAAATGTTATTCTAAACTAATTTTTTCTAAGACCACGTTTGAAGATAAAAAAAGAAAAAATTGTAAAATAAATTTATTTCTTTCCATAACTGTGGTCATGACCCGATGCTTCATAGATTTTTTTATCTTGATTAATCAATTATGATGACACATGGCACCAAGTGGGAATCAACCACACGACAAGTTATGTCACTTCATTATCAAACAATATGAAAAGTTGTATCCCTCCATTATTAAAATTACATTCGTTCACATGCATATCTCAAGTGAGAATCAACTACATGCCAAGTTATATAACTCCATTATCAAAGGTACTTTTCATATAGATCACATTACTGGTTGTAAACATCCATATTCTAAGTGGGAATAAATCATAGGACAAATTACATCACTTCATTATAAAATCACATGACAAGTTACATCAAACCATTATTAAATCTATTTTTGCTTATATGCATATCCCAAGTGAGAATCAAACTACATGACAAGTTACATCACTTCATTATCAAAGATATCTTTCGTGTATACCATATGACATGTTGTATTCATTCATATTCCAAGTGGGAATCAACCACACGATAAGTTACATCACTTCATTATCAAACCACATGACAAGTTTGGGATAGGCAATATGTTGGGAGAAGTGGAAAATCAACAATCATTTTGAAAGTTGTTACACAATATGACTTGTGGATATGATATGCTTTCTTTGGAACTTTAAATACGTGCAATGATATTAATATATTCCAACGATCTCCAATTTTTACAGATGTCTTAGAAGGTCGAGCTCCAAAAATTAGTTATGTCATTAATGATTGGAAAATAATAAAGCTTATTACCTAATTGATAGCATATATTCTTAATGGATTGGACGGTATTTGTTAAATCAATTACCTCACTCACATTAATGTGACTGTAAAAATCTAATTCTATTTTCATATTTTTTGTTCATATATGGCGTATATCACATGGAGCAGAAATTTGGAATTGTTTTGTTTCCCCTTCAAACATGAAGTATATTTTTATGCAAAAGAATGCTTCATGATATTTTTGCAGGTTTTTATAACTCTTGACACTTAATTTTTAAAAAGTACTGTATAAATTTGTAAAGGTATCACGTCTCATGCAAAAGTTTTCATATTTAAAAATTCGCCAAATCCACTAATTTCATGAAGTTTGGCTCTCCAAATTTAATACTCCCTTCGTTCTAAACTCAATCTTACAGTTACTGTGTGTTCAGGTTTTAAGAAAAAATGATAAAATGATAAAGTGTTGGGGGTAGAAAAAGTTGTTTATTAGTATTTTATATGATAAAGTGATAAAGTAAATATTTCCATTTAAGGGAATTGTCAGTTAAGTATGGGACGCTCGAAACGAAAACTGTAAGGTTAAGTTTGGGACGGAGGGAGTAGTAAATCTCATCTTCTCACACAAGTTCAAATGAAAATAATTATAAATGGGAAGCAAACTCTTGGCTCGCAGAGTAATTCATAACTTCTACTTCCCCAGTTTTTTTTTTTTTTTGAAAACCCCAAGTTTCTCCTTAAAACAGCAACAAACTAAACTTGTATCTCACTATCTGGAATAACTATATAGACATACTGAAAGAACCCTGTCTCATCTAAAAGTTTGAATTTATAAAGAGGTGTTGAATAAATTCACTCATATAGTTCTCTAATATTCTCCCTCACTTGTGGGCTGAGTTGTGACTGTCAACTTCATCATTAGGAGGAAGAGGAGGCCAACAAGTGTATAGGCTATCAATGGGATTTGAATCCAGGACGCGGGCGTGAGCCTGAGGCTCTGATACCATGGAATAATTTCTTCTCATCTAAAAGTTCGAACTTATAGAGGTATGAAATTAATTCACTTATACAGTTCCCTAATACATACCTCAGTTATAACTTATATCAAAACCATAATATAGGCAAACAAATAAACAAGATCCTCAAGTAGACTAAAAAAAGTATCAACAGTTTCCTACCATTAACCCGAGTGAAAAATATATACATATATGTGTCCCTATTTACGTTGCCCAGCTCCTGTTGTCAGATAGCAGTTCATGTGACCATGAAGTCTGTGCTCTTTCCTGTAGCCTAAAGATGAGAAACAAGAACATGAAGTTTCATGTTATCGATATATGATTAACGTGTTTAGAAATTGAATCACATAATTTTTTACTGTGAATGGAAGAGGAAAACTTAAAGGCTTTATTAGAGTGCTAGTGAGATTACAAATCTCTCTGATTAATCATTAATCAAATATATAGAAATTTAGCAGTTGGTTTTATAAACCATTTATACAACTAGCTTGCAATCTTTTCTTTTCCAGTCAGATGCGCAGGAAGTAGTTTTGCACCTAAGTTATACTCGTCAACTCATGAAATCTAACTATTTATGCCGCTCTTTCACGAAAACTACAACATGCAGGTAGAAACACTTAGATCACACTGCTTAGAGCTTAATTACCTTTGTTAATGGACATATATTCTACCTTGATGATCTTTTGATTACTGTTACCCATAAAACGGCCCTTGTGAGAGAAAAAAAAAAATTTAAAAGCAAAAAGAACTTCAAAAGCAGATCCTGTAGTTGATTATAAGAGTACAATTTTCTACTAAATTTAACCACATGATGAGAAAATTTTGGTTAACTCTAACTTTTACTCATTCTTGTCCACTGACTTTCACTCAATCCAGACATTGAATTGTTCATGTTTCCTCATAAATGAGACAAATTTTAATGTTGCCCGAGTCTCCTTTTTTTTTTTTTAATAAATGAAAAAATAGCTTATATCTGCAATAATAAATATATCTTCAAGCTAATGTACGTACCAGACAAGGATGTTTTAGTATAGTGATGGAGCTACCATTGTTTGGATGGTTTCTGGATAATAAAAGCCTTACATGCGGGATGCCCTTCCAACTCTCTCCCAGTGCTGGCTTTAAACTACCAGCTTCTCCGGCCACCATATGGTTTGTCACCTGAACCACAAGTCATTTGTATCATTCCTAGATCTATCTAATTAAAATTTATTTTTTTCCTTCACTTCCTTTATTTCTGTGATTGACAAGGGGATGCGTATGTATTATTTTCATACATTCGCACGTACTTCTCCTGATATCAGAATTTTATTCGAAATCCTTTTTCCCACTTAGGTTGCAATTTTTTACACAAGCAAATATATAGTACTACCTCCGTCCCATACTTCTTTACCCCTTTCAAAAAAATAATGATATGTCACAACATCTAAAAGTTATATCTCATGTCATTACTTTTACCCAAAAAAATTATCTATTTTAGTAATAACATAGAAAGGACTACAATATCCTCAATCAAAAATCATTTTATCACTTTAAATACTACTCCCTCCGTCACAATAAAAGCCTCGTACCAAAAGTAAAGGGGTAAACAAGTACGGGACGGAAGTAGTAATACTTTTTTCACATGTATAGTAGGGATTGGGCGATAAAATCCCCTGATACCATTTCGAAAAGAAATTACAGCAAACGAAGAAAAAAGGATAAGATACTGCATTGCATAAAGACAAGATAAAAGCATCAGCGGAAAAATTTACCACAACGGCAACGTTATACTCATGTGCAAGTTCCTTTAGTAAGAATCCAGTTGTAACCATTAAGGCATGTCCTGCACACATAGCCAGTAATTCAGTGAAGCAAGAAAATTCCCTGTCCTCAAATTTAAAAATATTTCATTGTGCATCCAATTGCCATTTAGACAATAAAATCATATATATACTCTAAAATCAAACGACTTATCATGCTTTGCTGATAACATGACATACTGAACGATATTTTATTAGTTAATCTACTTAATTTATCAAGGAACATCTAAATTTCAAGATAGCAGCTTAATAAGTGATTTGAATAGTGAACCATTTATAGGTGCTACCATTTTAAAATTATAATTTGAGTTGTAGAGTCATTGATGATAATCCTCATTCAACTCTCCTGCAACCTAAAAAACTATAAGGAAAATATTGTTCCATGCTTTAACTTGAATAAGAAACTAATGGTTATCTGGTACTGATGATCATACTACATCTTGAGATGTCAAATTTATGGGGCAGTTACCCAAATAAACTGAGCCACTTGTCCTGATTAGAAATTAAAATATACATGTGTTTTACAGTAAGCATACCATGTGCTCCACCACCTCCCAGAATCGGGGCTATAAGTGATGAAAGTGAGTCAATTATGAGCATCCTGACCCGGCAATTGATCTTGCATAAAAGTATTTCATAAATGACCATCAAAGCATATCTACATGCTCAATAAATAGGAGATAGAAGTCACAGTTATGATAGAAAACCTGAGATTTCAAATTACTCATTAACCGATGGAGCATATCGATGAGGGTAAATATGTCGAATATAGGATGGCATACTATCCTGCTCATAACTTGTTTGACAGTTTTGCTCACCTGTAGAAACAAAAGTACACAACAGTAAATGTCTAAATGCATATCAAAAAAATGTTCGCAGAATATGATTCTTTAAAGATTTTTATGAATCAAATAGGCAACATGGCCTAAGTTACAGTTACATTTAGGCATGTCAATATATGGGTGTTTCATAACGTTCAAGTAGCTATAACTAGTTGTGTTACAATTGTTAACCTCAGTTCTAATAAAATGCATTAAAATTCAAACTATAACTATGTGGCAGGCTTCCGTGCATGACCCAACAGGAAATTCTTCCAACTCCTTTCTAATGAAATCAAATGCATTAAAATTAATGGACCAACAAAAGATCCAAAAACATAATAATCTGAAAATTCGATTTTCAACCTCAGGGTTGGCAGGCTCGGAAGACTGATTGATGAACTGAGCAACTCGTCTTGGAGCAAAGGAGTTGCCTGTGTCAAAGTACATCACCTTCCCCAAATATTTACTCGCCACATATGATGCTGCTTTAAGGCAAACCTACATGGCAAACTTCACTAAAAATGAGATGCATCAACTGTAATAAAAAAACAGTTTTAAGTATAAATACAGTTTTTTTTTCCCCATATTAAGGAAAAAAGAGGCAATAACCCAATTGGCTTAATTTAATATTCATACTTGAGTTTTACAAGAGGATGATGGCCCAACTAGCTCTGTTATATGTCCCTCACATAAGCCTCTTTGCAGAAGAATATCAATCCTAGTTCAAACTTCAAAGTCAGTTATAGTCTTCCCAGTTATGCACACATTTTACAAAATAAGATTAATCAAATATAATATATATATTTTATACATATATTAGTTGCAGCACAGGTACCTTTCAAATCCTGTTGATAGAGTGCACTTGTTCAGTTGAGCATCTTCTAGAAACTCCAGGCCATTCAGCCATGAGCGATGCTCACTCTCTATTATAGATAAAACTTGCTTAATACCCTAGTTTCAGAAACAAACAGATAAAACTCAGTGATATTAGCAGCATAAGTTTGAAAAATGAAGTACACTAACAAAACGTGAATATAGCTAACCTGTTTCAACTTTTCAGGTGCATATTCTCGTCCAGCAAAACCTTCTAATGCATAAAGATCGTGCACAAGAAAATCTTCAACTGCCAAAAGAATAAGAAACAAGAATGACTAAAAAGAGACGCATACACAATATAAACTTGGCTCCATCAAACACTTTAAACTTTACCTATAGCCTTAACTCAAATATGTTTGGATTGAAGGACATTCTTCAATACTTAGCACCAATGTTTAGCTATTTCTCCATCACAAGAACCATAGGTATAAATGAAGAATCTATTGGATCATAACCAAGTGTTTGATAGATCTCAGAGAAAAACATTCTGTATAAACTCGTAACTGAACATATTCATCCATATTACATCACAAGTGAAGGATATAACATAAACTAATAAAAATATAATTAGCTGGACGCTAAGCAAAATAGTTCTGAAAATTCCCAAAAACAAAGATCGCATATGCTCGCTTAAAAACTCACAGTACACACACATATATATAATTAGCTAGCATACTCCGGAAGAACAACAAAATTGCAATCAAGTATCATAAAGAACTTCAAAAATTGACCAAGCTTTTATCGAATAGTTAATTAAAAAAATTCGACACATCCATAATCGAAATTCACCGATGTAATTATATAAGAAACTCGCAATCGCGGACAACAAAAACGCGAAATAGAAAGAAGAAACAAACCGGTAAAAATGGCGTGAGAAGCACAAAATGATCGGAAATTGGAATCAATGAGCGGATAATCCCGCTCCAGTGCTTCTAAAGGCGCCATCTCGAATACCTCTGAGTTTAGAATGATTGAAAGAGACGAAGAAATGGAGGGAAAAAGGGAAGTGAAATTATGATGACTGGAGTTTAATTTCTTTTCCCAAGGGTAGCTATTTCAACTTATTGAGTTATTAGAAGTGAAGTGAAATTTACTCCGTTTTTTTTGTTTTTCATACAACTTTGAATTATTAGATTTTATTCAATTTACAAATGTTTTTTTGTTTTTGGTAATATTGATGCTAGCTGTCCTTAAAAAGAGTTGGTATCTTTATGAAAACCGAAAACTTTTTTTTTTTACGTATATACACTTTAATAATATAAGTCACACCTTTTAAGAATATAAACACACTTCACTTGATTATGATTCTGACAATTTCTTTCTATAATATAAGTCACACCCTTCACTTTTATGAAGTAATCTGACTTTGATAAAAAAAAGTCACACACTTTCTGACAAAAAAAAAAAAACACACACTTTTAGTAATATAAGTCGTGACTTAAAACCGGGTTTAAGCAAAAAACATTCACACTATACTTTCTTTAAAAAATCGAAATCTGATTGGTTTGATTCAGTGAGAGAATGATACTACGATTACTGAGATAATTTTCAACCAATAACACTTCTGAGAATTAAGTTTATACATAAACTCTATCACTATTATGTTAAAAAACTATTACTATTACATTCAAAAATCACTATTTAAAAATATAAATTATTTTTAAATCGTGATAATTTTTATGCATAACAGTGATTGTTTTTATGCATATCAATAAAAAATTTTATACATAACAGTGATATTAAAAAAATCGAATTCACAGTGAACTTGAATTACACAAGTTATTGTCATTTTCAATTTGGATTATAGCCAAATGAGAGTTGATATTCGCACAATACCTGTTAAGGAACTAATTAAAAATTCAAATGAATGTATATAACTCACTTAACCAATTAAAAATTTTCTTTCGAATTAATTGATGCATTTTGATCGTAAAACAACTCGCAAAAGAGTGTCTGTATAAATTGCTATACTACGAAACTATATCGTCTCTCCCACAAAATATACAGTAATTTCGCCAGAAACAGCACGCTCTTTCAAAATGTGAACAAAAATTAAATTAAGGACCATTCTTGTGGTGTCAATAGAGGACAGTTGTACCCTTTTAAGATACCATTCATCAGATGCAGGATAGTTGAGAGTGGGTGGAGTTGCACGTAAAACTACTCCATGCCAAGCCGACCGCTCAACTAGGCTCATCTTTCATCGAAAAGTTAGGATTAGTCGGAGGACATCTTTTATACGTAGCTACACAGCTGCTGCATTAGACCTTCTTGGTGAAATGATGGGTTCAGTTTCGGTTTCTTCTGATGGCAATGGCTTCGGCGGCTTACTTCTAAAGTAGCTCTTCGAGTATATTGTACCAAAGACGATAACCTGTCCAGCCAAATTCGAAACGAGTAGTGGATCAGATCAACAAACTGAAGAAAACAGCAGACCAATTTTGACCTAAATGTGCCTTCATACACAAAACTAACATAAATATATTATAATCAGAAGTATTAGTTCACATGAAGAAACGTATTAGTTTACAAAAGAATAGTATAAGTTTGTAAGCTGAACTAATACTTTTCATCATACAAGGTGATAGTTTTCATCACATGAACTAGTACTTTATGACCGTTTTTTCTATGATTCACGAAAATATATTAAAAATAACAGGTTGGTTGAAATTTTTTAGTTAAAATTGCATCAGTTGCACAGTGCAACTGGTGAGCCAATGTGTTACTCTTATCTTCAGAAAAAGGTTCAAGAACTGATGCAAATTTAGAAAGGTTCAAGAACTATATGAACATAATAAACAAACTGATATAAAGGCAGATGCTTACTGCTCCAATCAATTGTTCCGAGCTTAGTGGGTGAGTGAACCACACGCAAGATAATAGAATGCTTACCAACTGCATTAAAAAATATCCAACTCCATTTAAAAGCTAGAAAATATACAGGCTATGTATTTTTTTTTTTTATAAAATTGATAAATTTGAAGAAGTTGATATACCTGTCTTGTGGTCATTATGGTGGCAAAGACCAGAGCCCCAAAATTGCGGATGGTGTAGGAAATGAAGAATTGACTAATTGTTGCTACCTGCGATACAAGATCACACGAATCATCTTCATATATTTGCGGGAAGGAAATTTTAATTTTAAGGACTGTTGAAGGGCCTAAAATGCATTTTGCCAATTTAAAAGTACTGATTATTCAAGATTGCATGCACGGAGAGAAAATAAAGTTGATGACTTACAGTTGAAAGAACTATAATGTCGATGAGACAATCATGATGGCGAGAGACAAAGTCTACAGCCATGAATAGACCACCTTGCAAGAGAAGACCTGAATAGAAATTAAACTAAACCATGTATTAAGTAGGAAACAAAATGCCAACGGATGAGGGAGATCTACATTATATTTCATATCATGCATCTACAATTTAGCATAACTCATACAAACACAATAAATAAATTTTTCAGGAGAATGTTAAATCTGTTCAATAATCTCCAACTCCAGATGAAGATAGATAACTAAATTTCTGTGCAAAAAGAGCTTTCCAGCTATCAGTAGGTAGACGGTGTTCATAAATAGACTTGTTTATGAACCAAACCTTATTCATAAGTTCACAAAATTAAATACTACTCTAACACAATAAGTTGACACTTTCCTTTTACCTAGCTAAACTTGTGCCAAGTGCATCACAGTTCAATAAAAACAGCTAACATAGCTTCATCCCTAATAAGTAAGACAGGCTTATTTGGAGATTTATCTTGAGACAATTAGAATCACTCGAGAGTGGACAATTTTTTAACTGGTTTATGATCTGAAAAGAACTTTCACATAAATAGGTCTCAGACACTTGAATGTCAAAAATTCTCATGCTAGCACCAAAGAATGGAAAACTAATAGCCCATTCAAGTAATCTTAAATCTCAGTTTTCATGATTTTATGATCACATCATTTCCAGAGTTGAAAGTATTTTCTTCACTAGTTTTTAATCAAAAACAAATCTTGTTGGATTAGGCTTATTCCTACATGGACCATCTAGGTTTAGAGCTGAACCTATTTGTTTTATGTATTTGGGCACGAAAGAACGTCATATGTAGTTGAAAAGGAGTGAAATACCTAGTAGGTTTGAGCATAGATATATTTTTTTTTTTTTTAACTTTTTATTACGAAAACAGGTAAAACAAGTGCACATTTAGATTCTAATAGTGAAAAATGGAAAAAAAAAATCTTTAGAAATGAAAAGATATGGCTTGAGATATGAACTCAGTATTGACACTTCAGATAGCCGACTTCATTTACAACTTAACACTATGCTCTATAGCCAGTTTATTAATGGATCAAGATTCAATTATTAGGCAAAGGTAGAGAACTCCAAGGAATTGGGGAAGGTAATGATGTATCTTACCTGTGAAACTTATCATGCAAGAACATAGCGTTGTGTAAAATATCTGATTGTGTATCTCCATATCATAGCCTTTGAATAGTTTATCCTGAAACGTGCTTGTGAAGCCATCAAACCTGCAAAACCAACGAAATAATTAATGTGTGTGCTCAGACCAGAAAAGGTAAATTTAATTATAACCATATTCACAAAAGATTATGAGATACTAGATTGTTAGTTCTAATAGTAATAGAAGCTTCAGAAGAGGGGAAGGGAGCGTTCCAATTACTGCTGAAATTTGTTAGGCGAGAAATAAAAATTTGGATTGTGTTAAGCAATCCCTTTGTAGAATGAATCAGGTTGTCTCCTACATTCTTTATCATTTCAGCACAAATGGTATCTTACGGAAGATAGAAAATAGGAAACCCAAGAACAATTTTTTCCTATGAAGTATGAAGAGTTTCTAGAACGAGATGAGAAAACTGTTGTTTAATGGAAAATGAATAATGACCATTATTGCCCAAACAAAGTCATATTGCAAATTTCAATTGCCAACACTTGACCAGAAAGAGCTCTTGATTCGGGAAGAAATACTAGAAAAATTTGCAGTTGTTTATTTCATATATGTCTTGTGTACTCTTTTGTTTTTAAAAAAATAGTTTTGGGTTTGTACTTAGGACTTACTTCCCCACTAAACAAAAATTTGCATTCTGTGAAAGCTCAAACATAAATTAAGTGGCATCCTAATCGATAAAAAACATATTTGAAATATAGTGAACTCTCTCAAAATTAGAACGGATTTAGCAAAATGAGTCACTTGACTTGACATACCCAAGATAACCAATCATCAAGGATACACCCCAAACTGTGCTGTCCTTTCCTCTATTGTATGGGCTAATATCACCTGCTGCCTACATATAAGAGTGAAACCTCCCATCATGTACAACAACTTAATAAACCAATTAAGAAATGAGCAAGATAAAGCATAATGATACTTTTAATGAATTTCAACACCACCATATTGATATATTCAAGTTGACCTCAAGAACAAATGAAAACAGAAAAGAAATAGCATTTTGCAGTTGTTAGAGCACCACTACCTATGGCCTGAGGTCATGGGTTCGAGTCACCTTGCCCGATCAAAAAAAAGAAAAGAAATAGCATTTTGTAAGATTTTCCCTTTTATCACTTTCCTATTGAAAGCCTAAGTTGAATAGGATCTTGACAGCATGCATAAAAACTATAAACCTCAAATGAAAATTAGGAAATAGTTAAATCAGGAATTGAAAAGGTAAAATAAATGACATTAATTTCTTTTCATTAAAAAAAAAACAAATTTTGTTCACAATCAGCAACAGAGTCATTTGGCATGCAGTAACAACAAAAATGATTGTTATCTAGATATTTGATAAAATGTTTACCGGAAATAATATAAAAATTGAGCATCCAATAGTCACGACAACGGCAAATATATAATCACGCCCAGTGTACTTCTTTTGCATGATGACAGTGCCCCATATCTGCATTTATAGGAGGAAAAAAAACAACAGAATGAAAAGAGAGCAATTTCAAACTTCCTATAGTGTCCAACAATTTTAAAAAATTGGTTAAGATCTAACTTTAGTACTCCCAATTCAATTTCAATTGCGTTATCAAATATAAATTAGTTATAAATTATCACTTCTGGCAAAGAAATAAAATGGAACAGACATATAGATTAGAAATAAATTTCCACTGACTAAAAAGACCAATTATGACTTGTTGAAAATTACTAGCAAACCCGAATAGAGTCAGAAGGATGTCAGGAACTGGAAACAACCATTATAATTCAAGTAACATTTAAATGGAAGTATTGAGAGGGATAAATAGCATTTTTCTACCTCAAAGAAAAGAAGGAGGGTTTGCACTTGAAAATTAGAAAAGGCTCATTGCTAGCTCAAAATAACGTTTTGGTAATTAGCACCTGAAAAAAATTAAATAGCTTCTTCTACCCAAATGAATAGTTCAAAGATATACCTACAACATATTTTGGCATGAACACCTACGAGAAAATAAATTTTACACCTAAAAGTTTAACCTTTCAGAACTTTGCGAAAATGAAGGTTAACTATTTAGTATGAAAATTTAAATAATTATATTTGCCTTCATTTCCATTCATGTCAAATTTATAACTTGAATTATTCTTTGAAGGAGATTGAAAACTAATTTCTACATGACCTGACTAATGATCTATCATGAATTTAGTTGCAAACAATAAAATAACTTCCATTATGGCCTCTTTTGCAAATTAATCATACAGAAATGTTAATATTGTTTTGTACAGATGTAGCATGAACTCAAATATTCAATTTGGAGGTAGCAAAGAGCATGTCTCATTTAATATTTCCCTGTAAAAAAAATGTAAATTGCACCATTTATAGGTAACAGATATTGGGAAATGAAGAAGTGATTAGGTTCTGATTGTTAACCATGTGAAATGATGGTCAAATTATAAGCAAGGACAACATTTGGATGTGTTATATGCAAAGGCAGATGTACAATTCATCAGTTTCTGAAAACCTCCGAGTGAAAGAAAAAAGTATAGGACTTTCTTGTTTTCCATTTTGAGGAAGTTCCACTAAATTCCTCCAGCAAACGGGTCAAAGCATCTATTGTGCAAGAAGATATAACTTATAGAAATTCCGCAGTGAACCAAACTCACAATGTGTGTAAGGTAATTATTATGTTATGGTCAACTTTTAATGGGCCATGCAGTGAAGGTACTGGTGATTGGCATGACCTTGAATCAAATATTTTATATTTAATTTGCTTCATAACAAAAAAAATTCACATGATGGCAACTACTTACATTGAGGAATATTTAAGTCTCACTATATATATCTACCCTTGGGGTATAAACATAATGGTGCCAATAGGTATGCACATTAGATAAAAATCCATTTTAAGTTCCCAAACTCAAGAGTTGTAGGTACTGAAAGAAAACAATAACAGGATATTAAGCAAACTCACCAATACAGGTATCATTTTGGCACACTTTGCCAGAGTCTGCACCGGGAAACTCACATATTTAAGGGCCTGGAGAAAGTATATTCAGAAACTTTCATGTTAAGCACTTTCTTTACAAACATAAACTGTGGAATAAAGGTTCCTAAAGGAAAGAACAGCATCATCCTAATTAATGTTCGTCTAGACATAAAGTTTAAAATATAGCATTTCTTTATTATCTTCACAAGAAAGGAATACAGTTTACCTCATATTGGCAAGTTGTGGTGAGGATATTAGACACTGATACAATAGCATATGTGTAAAGTGGAGCAACAGGGTCCACAACCTTTTTACTTGCCTGGGAAAACAAAAGACCAACGGGTCAAATGACCTCAAGAACAAGAGGCTAAAAGTTCCTCAGAATAAATCACTTCTGATAATAAACAACACTATAAATTACCATTAAAATTATGTGCTTTAAACTACAAGCGAATAAACAACACCATAAATTACCATTAAAATTATGTTCTTTAAACTACAAGCGAACACTGTAAAAAGAAATTCAGATTACAATAAATGAAGCTTATTGATCATGCTTTAGATCACAATTACCAGTAAGACTCCAGCAGACACAGCAGAAGTCGTGATGCGGTTGCAGAATACAAGAAACAATGAATACTTGAAATATTCTTTATCTGGGCCATATGGAACTCTCATAATCTTTTCCTGGAAAAAAGATAATAAAAATTCAGTCACTTTCTCCAGAATCATGGAAGGATCCTGATCTGACCTAAGAGATGCTTAAATACAGACAGACCAATTATATCACATAAAAACTAAAACAAATACATAGAATGAGACTCTCTAAGGAGATTAGAAACAAGACCACTAAGGTAAGATTCCTAATTTAAAAGTAAACAGATAAGTCCTAAACTAACCTTAATTGATCAAGCTAAGGTTGGATATGGGGGTAGACATTTATAGGTTAGTACAAGAGCAGACTAAAGAAGTATAAATCCATGTCACTAGTTAACCATTGGAGTGGGTGTATAGTCTGATTCATTCAAAATAACCACGGGAGACTCTTCACCATACTATTTTTGTCATGCATATGGGGTTATGCCAGCCAGCCATTTTCATCAATAACCTCAGGACTTTATGCAGCATCAGCAAAAAAGTATTAGTACCATGTATTGCCCCTATCTAAAGTTACATGAAAGAAATTTAAGGCCAAATCAGTAATAATATCATTTAAAATTTATATGTACACGCACAATTTCTTCAGATCAAATAGTATAAGTCATACATTTTTTTTTTTTTTTTTTGAGCTGGGGGTGGGGTTGGGGTGTTGGAATTAGAAATTCTACAGGGGCTCATACATATAGGTATTTAACTAAACATGTAGTATTAAACTAGATCACCTGTTCATGTACTTGAATATCTTCTTTTCTGAATAGGATTACTTTTTCTTAGCTATTAGGTGGTTATTTATCACGATGTTTGCTCTTTAAGCTTTTATTGCACCATAATTACTCAGTTAAAACCTCACACATTTATAATGAATTAATCTTCATATTTGACCTTATCCCACAAACATAATCCTTGTTCCGCAACTAGAACCAAGTAATCACAGACTACAGTATTGAAAAATACAACAATTAGGTTCTCTCAAATTTCTATGTCCAGAAATCGTATTTATTGACAGTAATCACAGAAACAATCCACAGCGAGAAGGAACCATACCTGTAAGACTCCATAAATAAGCAAAGTGGACATAATTCCAGTGACGGCGAACGCAATTTTAAAATGATAGTTCTCTTTCAATCTCTGGATCAACTGCGACGGTGGCTCCGCCATCTTTCAATCGAATCATCCGCCGCCGCCTACATATAACCACCACTACCACACACTTCAGAAAACAACACATCAGTTAAACAAATTAAAAATCCAACAGCAACCAAAAAAATCACACACGCCTAAAAACATAAATGTATACGAGCAGAGTAAGCGGTGACAACGCACCAAGGGCAGAAATACTACGCGAGAAATCCCCGATGATACGCCGTCGTTTCACTGAACGCCGGCTGTGCGCAGTGATCTGATACTCTTCTTTATGATCGGAGCTGAAAATATTTGGGGTTTCGCCGGTGGTCTTACTCTCTCTTTTCCTCTTTGCCTTTATATATGTTAGTATATAAATATTTATATTTTTATGTCGGGATTTTCTATAGAATTTATTTTGTATTTGTGTGCGAATTTTGTTTATTTATTTGTATGTGGATAGTGCTTTTGAAGCCACGTCAGAAACATTGAGCCACCCTAAGTCCGATCAGCCGAATAATTTCATGCACTACATTTGACCCGTCATTAATTATAAAGTCTACGTTACTCATACGGCAATTAGTTATAGTACTATAATCTAATTTTGCAAATTTATTATCACGGTTACACTAGACAAGTTTTGGTATTTGACATCTGTGCATTTATTTATGAGTGTGAATCAGGTCTATACATGAGTTTTAGCTTGTGTTTTAAAAAGCGGATCGAACCGGTCGATCCAACTGGTTCGACCGCTACCCGGCGAAGGTAACGGCCCGCTTCCAAATGTTGGGCCGCTCTGTTGTCGAACCGCCAACGAAACACTCGAAATCGGAAAAAGTGGTTCGAACCACTGCTCGGTTGAACCGCTGAAAACTGCGGTCCAACGTTATCATTACCTGAAAAGAAGAAATACGATATAATTGATGTTGCGCATAGAAGATGAAGGGGTCTAAGTCTCTTAGACGGAGAAGATCACGTTTGATTCAATAAGTGAAATAATATAAAATTGAAGATGACCTATAAAAATTGAAGTATCAAAACAAGAAAGGGGAGCGGCGGGTGGTGGTGGATTGTGAAGGAGCGGCGGGTGGGGTGAACTGAAAAGAGTGTTTAGGGTTTAGTTCTTCAAACTCACACTAGTATAAAATTGAACATGGGCTGCATCGTGTATATTAAATTGATGGGCTAATAAACATGGGCTGCTCCAATATTATTACACAGACGGGCTAAGTTCCTCAAATATAAATTAGGATGTAACAATTGTCAAGTTTAATTATTAGTAATACATATTACACATATATTTTTATTTAATTGTATATTACGTATCTATGACGTCATACCGGCTCAACCACTTTAAAAACGGTCAGACACCGTCCGACCGGTCCGACCAAAAGCGTTAAGTCTCTCCGAACAGATCGCCGCTTCCGCTTATAAAACACAGGTTTTAACACTTTTGTGTGCAAAAATTATCACGATTATGCATTAAAAATTTCGTTGTTAAAAAATAAAAAGTATTTTTTAAACATTAATTATTTTTGTGTGTAATAATAATAATTTTTATACATAATAGTGATAATTTTTATACATAACAGTGATATTAAAAAAATTGAGTTTATGGCGAACTTGGTTCACACAAGTTTTTGTATTTAATGACAAAATTTTGTATAAACTTGAGGTAAATTTTTAATTGGGTCGAGAAACTTGGGCTGGATAAATCATATGCAAACTTGGGCTGGAAATAGTGCACTGGGCTAAAGCCCAATGCTAACCTGAAGTCACCCTCTATTCCTCCCACAGAACCCACACAAGAGTTTCATACTAAATCACAAATTGAAATCATAAATCATAAAGATATTAAAAATAAAATCATATACAATCAATTTATTACTTGGTCAACCTTCTATAACCTTTTAAATTCAACCTCCATAAGCAATTTCAGAAACTTCGAAAACATGTAATTATTAAAATTATCATTTGTTGTAATTTGTAATACTGTGGTGAGCTTACGGGTTCTACAATAGAAGACCAATTTAGGGCTAGTTTGGTTGGGGTAATGGAAGAGAAAAATAAGAATTATTTCTATTGATATTACTGTGTATTTTTTATATATAAATTGATAATGAGAATAGAAATATGTTATTGATTCCCCTATTTTTATTATCTAATTTCACCTCACTCCATCCACCTCACATGATACTTATTGTTAATGTTCCAACCAAACAATAATAATACAATTAATAATTTTTAATCATTAACCCCTTAATAATATTCATTATCAATGCCATTTGTCGCATACTTTGCATCTGATATAGAAGTTACTACTTACTAGCTAAGTGATGCGATCTTAGACTTAGCACATGACATCGTTATAAAGAAAAAAAATAAGGCTTGCATTTAGGAAATGAATTAAATATATTAAGTTTCAGTGCCGAAATCCATATATTATGAAAGTGACTCTTGACTACGTTAAATAGAATTCGATTAGGTTTTCTCTATCTGATATACCGTGCAACTTAAATATATTTTTAAAACATTCAATTTATTCAGTGTTAAAAAAATTGAACGATTCAATGACGTCTCCTGAATAAGTGATGTTTTGCGATATACAAGTGTCACTACTATTGGCGCCTTTAACTAGAGCATGCATTGTGCATTTGTGAGCATCTTTAGTGGATTCTCCCTAGGCGTTCCTAAAGGTTAATTTTAAATGTGATCTCTGAATAATTAGGTTATTGTAAAAATAGTTCAATTTTTTATTTTTTTTTGAAAAATAGTTCAAAAATTAAAAGTATTAGAAGTGGATGTTTATCCTTCTTGATTGAATGTTTTTGTCTTCTTCGTACCGAAATGGTCATGTTCTTGTCGTGTAATTCACTTGGGACACACACTGTCAATCTTCCAAATGCCCAAAAGAGCAAGTGATTGTTATTATGGGTTAGTGTCCACTATTTCATTGCATGCACGAGTATATCATGATCGTTTTGTCCACATTCTCAATTTATTCTTGATCATCTCATCGTACAATCCATTAAAGACGCACATAAACTCTTGCTTCATGTAAAAGCGTGTTTATAAAAGGTATCAACGTCACAATATTTACTCCTTTTACTCCTTTTTTTTTACTCCTTTTTTTACTCCTTGAATATTCACAATCCACTATTTTTTACTCCTTTTTTTTTTTTGTGTGTGTTCCATCGGTACTAGTCCTTCTGGACAAGTTGGAAATCATCCATAATGCTCTAGTAGGACTATCTAGTAAGGAGGTGTTGGCATGTAAAGATATTGATTAATTTTTTTGGAGGTATTTGCATGTAAGAATATTGATTAATTTTTTTGGAGGTGTTTGCATGTAAGGATATTGATTAATTTTTTTTGGATACGTCAAAATACGGATCATCTGCACTCATCAGATCATTTGAGGCTCGAATGAAAAAAATTGTGGGCAAAAATATTGGGATTTTGAGGATGAACATTGGAATCTCGAGGAGGAATGGTTAATCTTGTGGACAGATAATGAGAGTTTGTGAATATGAATTAACATCAAAATTGAAATCCAAGCCAATTCATTCAAAAATAACTTTTTTTTTTCAAAATTTCAAGTTACAACTATTTGGAGGGTGTGTGAGATAAAGTTAAAAGACTTTCAAGAAAAAAGTGTAAACATCTATTTAGGGATAAGATGACAGCAGTTATATCTTTAAAAGGAGGGGAAAAAAAGTGTCACCTCAACAACTGTGCAATTGTCAGAAAATCAAAAGAGAAAAAAAAAAGCAGTTGAACTAATAAAATTTGGTAAATAGATTAAAAGGAAAATGGAAAAGTTGATCAAATGTTGTGGTTGGAGCACCATTTCTCCCCCCATTTTATCAGTTTGATGCACGAGCAAAACTTTGCTCCTCACTCTTCTTTTAATGGCCATTACACCCAATAAAATGGACATCATTTTTTCCCATATAAAAATTGCACCTCCATTGGAAGATTGCTCCAAAGATGAGTCCTAACTAATATTCTACTACTATCCAAAATTCATTCTGAAAATGAAAAACTACTTTTAGATCATTTCCCTGCAGGCAGCAACCAATACTCCATTAGCATTCTATTAATACAACATATAGAAATTCAAAACCGGAATAGAATAAATAGAAATATCTGCATAGATTTATTGAAAGCAACATTGAAACTAATGCATAAGATGAACTAATCCTAGAGTGAAAAGCTAATCCACTCAAAACTAAAACCAAAATATGGCATTTACACAACTTTATTGTACCTAAAAATCTCAACAGAATCTCTGTCTTTTGCCCAAACCAAAAAAATCATTATTACAAGCACCAGAATTCATCAATGAACCATTCTTCACACCCCCAAAATTTGCATACACACTTGAAGAAGTTGGTTTCTGACTCAAATTCCCCACATCACCACCACCTCTTATCGAAAGTGGAGGAATCTGAAAAGCCTGCATCAGAGGCTGATTCCTCCACCTGGGAAGCGGGCCCCCCACCAGCAGTGTCTGCAGTAGGGGGCCAGCTTCAACAACTGCCTTCATAAACTTCCCTTTCTGAGGCAAAACTCTGCCCCCCACAAGACTGTCCATGATCAACGACCCCTCGTCGATCTTGGGACTAAAGCCGTTCGATTCTTGATGAATCAACATGTTTGGAGACGCGACGGGGGGGTTGAAAAGGGACTCGACTTGTGGGGAGCAGTAGTTATACGTATCAGACAGGATGTTGGATTCGGTTACGCTTGAGTGAGGAGATGTGTTGGGCTTTGTAATGGAAATGATCTTGTTGACGAGCTTTTCGAGCTGGTTTCGGGCTTCGTCCCTTTCTTGAATTGCGTATTTTAGCACGACGACCAATTGGTTCACGTAGTCCTTGGTTTTTGCATCTCCTCCATTGTTTCGGATTTCAGTTTTTCGAGTTCGAGTGTGGTGAAGAGAAGCTTCTGCCCCAGTTGATCCATGTCCTGATTCTGATTGTCAAGAATCAAACCGAGAAATTTAATACGAAATTAAAACATTTATATATAGGATCAATTATTATGGACATTCACATTCAATCACATTATTGCAGACTTGCTGTTGGTATAATATATGTGTACAAAATTCAGAAATTTTAAATTAAGGGACAACAAAAAAAAGGAACAGAAAATGTTGTCATAATTGAAAATTAGTCACTTCAAACAATGACCATGATCAAATGACTTGCATTCTGAAATCTTGGAGACTGAATAAATTAAATGTTGAATTTACAATGCTATATTCAAGAATATGTAAATTTAAAAAACATTTTTGATCAAAAAGATAGATACATTCATACCTCTTCATAATCCCACAAAGATGCCATCTCCCCCATTTCTCTCTCTCTCTCTCTCTCTGAATCTTGAAATTTTTTTGAGAAGTGACAAAGAGAGTCATGAGAAACAAGAGTTTTTTATGCTTATATAGAGTGGAAATGCTAAAAGACAAGATTTCAATGTTGAAATTAAACCTGCAGAATAAAAGAGGCTATTTAATTCACATTCAAAAATCATTATTTTTTGGAAGCGAAAAAAGGTAGTGATATGGAGTCTACAAAACCTTCCAAACATAAAAAGTCTTCTCTTACCATATTAAAATGAAACATACATACTCGGCCATTGTTAAATAATGGGTCTATTTAATTTGATTGGATCATATTGATATAAAGCTCAATATATTTTTTATCATGAAGTCCGACTTCATTACTACAATTTATAAATTATTTGTACCGTACAAAGTGTAAACTGTCCGTACTATGAAAGTGTAAATAATCTGCGGCGAAGTCGGATTTAATTTGTAAGGAAATTAATATTAATAATATTCGAAATAATAGCAGAATAAAATGACAAAAATTTAACATCGATGAATCATGAATTTATAAAATCTCAATTCAATTTATGATTTGGAAAAAGTATAATTCAAAAATCATAGTAGGGCTTCATCTTGTATATATAAAAAAAATTCAAATAAAATCTAATTATGGTCTTAATATTTATGTTTTTTATTGTAGTTCGTCCTCATTTAATGGATTATATCATTGTCTTTTCCTTAATTATTCTGCCCTTTTTTTTAAGAGAGTAACTAATTGCCCTCCCTTGACTGTATTTCTTCTTTTCTGAGCTTCCCAATATTAACGAAAAAGTACAGATTGTATTTGCAAATTTCTATGGATTTTAGACCGAAGCAAATTAATTCACACTCAACTCCAGTGTTTTCATAATCGAATCGGTTTCCACCCATGGATTTAGACTGTTCAACCGGTTCAACCGCATTTTCTATGTTTAAAAAAAATAAAATAAATATACACCTACAAAAATTTAAATATATATTTTATAACTTTTCATATCATATTTTATAAATTTTGTGGTCCCATTTTGATTGTGAGAAAATATAGATTTAAAATTTTAAATATTTAATATAAATTAATAATTTAATTTTTTAAAAAAAAAAAAAAAACAAATTTTGACCGTTCAACCCGCAACCCGAAATCCGGTTAATGTATTATTTTAACCGGTTACTCTAAATAAATAAATAAATAAAACTCAATTTATATTGGTATTTGATTAGAATTTAGAAATGAATTTGCAGTTGCACTATACAAATTTGCACAATAAACTCGCTCTTTAAATAAATAAATAAATAAATAAGAGTAAATCTTTTGTGCACCATGATATTTTGCAATTCGAGTGTATTTTTAAAATGTCAATATATTTATATCGAAACATACAACTTTTTTAATGTAAAGTAAATTAAACGTTTAAAAAAATTACATATTTTAAAAATGTACTTGTGGTTGTGATACACGACTTTATCAATAAAAAAAGGTTAATGTTTACGCGTTTTGTTGGTTAAAAAAAAGTATCGTATCATTGGATAAGTAATTATGCATTGTTTTCTAAATAGCCAAATAGGGCATAGTTATTTATTTATCTTTTAACTTTTTCACTATTCTTTTTCCCCACATTTTTTCAGTGGGTTAAAGCAAAAAAAAAAAAAATCATTAACTCTTCCCCTTTCCAAAGACTGCATTTTGATTTATTTATTTATTTTAATTGGGAGATGTTAAAATACTATTTAAGTGAGACTGTAAATTAATCATTGATTTTTATATATTAAGAAAAATCGATTTCTATAAAATCTGACTCTCATTTCTTCCTATCCTATCCTGTGCTAATATTTATTTATTTATCTTCCTAATCCTATCCTATGCTAATATTTCTGTTCTAATACAAACTAACTGTGTTTATTGTGAATTAATTTGGCTTACTAATAAAATTTACAAAATATTTATATAAGTGGCCTAATTATGAATCTCTTCTAATATATTCAAAAAAAAAAAAAATTCGTATGAGACGGGGTACATTCTAGCATAAATTTACACTCATCCCTCCAAAAATATAAAGTGTCATTGCTCAAATTATGCTTCGTCTCACCGTGAGTCTGTCTCATACAAGTGTGCCTCTTAATTCTATAGTTATCTGATTTTAGTTTAATAAAAAGTTACAATAATTAAAGTTTGAACATGACACATTTTAGATAATATTTATATAATTTTATTCCAAAATTTAAACAAATGTATTAATATACATCTTAAAAAATTATTAATTCATGTTTTGTGTCTTTAGACTTTATGCACATATTTATATTTATATTTTTAATTATTAAATATTTTATTTATTGAAAATATTTTATTTTTTCAATTAAAGAATCGCGATAAAAGGCAAAATTTAAATGAAAATGGAATACAACAACACAGATCAGAGAAACAATCAATTAATATCCTCGTTCAAACTTTCAATATATAGTACTCTCTCTATCCCAAACTCAATTGGGCATTCACTATTTGATTCGTGTTTTAAGCGAGTTGTTTATTAATAATTGAAATGATAAAAAGATTTTTAAGGTGGGGTATAATAGTGCTACCATTCATCTATTATATCATGTTTTAAAAAGAAATCATTTCAAAATAAACAACTCGCTTAATAAAACACTTGTTTATAATGCAATGCTTAGAAAAAATTAAATAAATTAATTAATTTTATACATTTTTATATGTTCAGACTTTTAATTAGATAAGATGTAATTCTTTTAAATTACTTTTATATTATACTTAATCAGCTATATATAAAGTGCAAGTTTGATTCTATCAATGCAACAAAATTGTGTGAAAACAAATCAACGAGTATTTGAATGAAAAATTCAGCATATATATTATTAAAAGATCGATTTATCATAAAAGGTCGGAAAAAAGAAATGTGGAAAAATTATGACTTAATGAAAACTCAATAATTAAATTTGACCCAAATGAACACGTTTTTGATTGTTTTTTTACGAATTAGAATAAGATGTAATTCTTTTAAATTAGTTTTTTTTTTAGATAATAAAATTTCATTAAAAAATCAAAAGGTATAAAGCATTTTCAAAGTGATCAAACCGTTTGATTCTATCAATGCAACAAAATTGAACCGAACAGTTCAACAATTTATGCATATTTCTTTTATATTTTGTATGTTAAAAAAATTAAATATTTATTCATAAAATATTAAAATTATACTAATTTATAACTTAAAATCTTATATTAAAAAAAATAAATAGAGTTTGGAAAAATGATGATGGATTAATTTCAAATATGTGAACTCAATAAAGAGATTAAAAATTAATGACTTGTGAATGAATTTATTTGAGAGAAAATGATATTGAGATAAAAACAATAACATTATATAGAGAAAAAAAATAATAAAAAATAAAAAAAAGTGTTTAATAAATAATAAAAATAATAAAATTAATTAACCGTTTTTTTTGGACCGGCGATATGAGGGAAAATTTCATTAAAAAATGAAAAGGTTTTTGAAAACAAGTATAAAGTACAAGTGTTTTCTATACCATGTTTCACTACTCCAGGATTTTACTAGGATTCGATAACCAATCTACAAAGGTAACATTACTAAAAGAATAAGAATTCGCCAGAATCCAATTCCACAGTCTTTTCTTTATTTCACCAATGGTACTCTCCATCTCGAAACTTTTGTCTTAAAAAATCAATTTATTTCTGTTTTTCCATATTGTCCACACAATACATATCCAAAGGCCAATTAATACCACGCCGCCCAGCTTTCCATCGAAAAGTCCCAAATTGGACTCGAAATGACAAGAAATCTGATTTTGGTGCACATATGAAATACCAAGCCAATTATAGCACACTTACCAGATATTCGACGACTTGTTGCATTCGAGGAAAAAGTGAGAGGCAGTCTCCATTGTGTCGTCACATAGTGGGCACTTTTGATTAGCGGATTGCGGTAGGATGTTTCTGATTGCAAGATTCGACCTGGTAGGTAAACGGTTCAAAATCAATCTCCATGCCATTGCCGAGGCTTTTGTTGGGATAAGCTTGTTCCAGATACGTCTCAGCTGTTTTGTTTCCGCTGTGCAGCCGTGCTGGTCTGTATCCGGGTTGCTCAACAACTCGTACGCCTTTTTTGTTTAATAAGTTCCTTTGGTTGAGCAGGTCCACCTCATGTATCTTCCTCATTTTCTTTCAATGGAAACCTGTTGAAGAAACACTCAAACTCATTAATAGCATTTAAATCACGATCAAACAATTCTCTTCTCCATTTCCATTCCCACTTCCACCTCTCCCCCTCTTATTTCCCCATCTCGATAATCGCCCCCTCTTTCATCTCACTCAAGTGAAACAATCTCGGAAATTTCCTTTTAAGAGGAATATTCCCGGCCCACACCCCTTCCCAAAATAAAATCCCTCCCCCACTACCCACACTCCTCTCCATATGGCCCCAGAACCACCTTCCCTCCTCCCCGGTCATATTTTTTATTACATCTTTCCACCAAGAAGACACCCTCTCTCTTCTCCCCCTCCTCTCCAATCCAGTTTCCCCTATCTCTAACCCCCCATATAAGGAATTTATAACCCTCACCCACAACCTATCTCCCTCTACAAGAAACCTCTACACCCATTTGTCCAACAAAGCCCTATTAAAATTTCCCATGTCCCTAACCCCAAGTCCCCCCCTCCCCCCCCAAAAAAAAAAATTGGTTTACAAATATCTTTCCAACTCACCCAATTTTTGAATTGTTCTCACTCCTCCTCCCCCCCATAAGAATTTGCGTTGTATCGAGGTCAATTCACTCAAGGTTTTTTTCGGGATTTTGTAGAAGGAAAATTGATAGATTGGCATCGAAGGTAGCACCGCTTTCAGAAGGGTAATTCGGCCCCCGAAAGAGACCTTCTGGTCTTCCCATGACTTAACCTTCTTCTGTAGTTTCTGTGACAGACCCCTCCACTCATTTTCTTTGTTGAATTCCAACGCGGACCCCTAAGTGTGCAAATGGTATTTCGCCTAGGACTCATCCCAAGATTGCTGCCATTTCTTCCATTCTGTTCCTTTCCACGTTAAGACCTATCAAGCTACATTTGTTGAAATTAATCTTTAAGCCCGAGAGGAGTTCAAAGTTCCTTAGGATTCTCTTCATTGCCCAAGCGTTTTCGATGTTCGCCAAGCCCATGAAAATAGTATCATCGGAATATTGTAGATGTGACACCTTCACTTTCTCTACTCCGATTTCAGCCGCCTCGAACAGGTTCTCGGTCGCTGCTTTGGAGACGATAAGACTTAGCCCCTTGGCCACTAGGAGATAAAGAAAAGGAGATAATGGATCCCCTTTTCTAAGTCCTCTTTCCAACTTAAATTCCCCTGATGGGCTCCCATTCACAAGCACCGAGGCATGAGCACTTGAAACACACTCTCTGATCCATGTCCTCCACTTCTCACAAAATTGAATCTTTCAAGCATCATATCCAAGAAGTCCCAATCCACATAATCATATGCTTTAACAAAGTCGATCTTGAAAAAAATTATCTTCATCTTCTTCCTTTTAGCTTCTTGTATTGCTTCGTTGAGTATGACTACCCCATCAAGTATGTTTCTTCTACCCAAGAACGCACTCTGATTTTCCGAGATAAGATGATCCATTACTTTACACAGTCGCGCTGCCAGGATTTTAGCTAAGATCTTGTAAGCACAACCGATAAGCGAAATTGGTCTAAAGTCGGCTAGGCTTGATGCATCCTCCTTTTTTGTGATGAGGGCTATGAACGAAGGATTTAGTCCTCGAACCAGCTCACCGTGCACATGGAAATCCTCGATCATTTGAATGAAGTAGGTACGAATTATCTCCCAGCATTCCTTTATGAACTTGAAATTGAACTCATCCGGCCCCGGGCTCTTTGAATTCTCGCAGTTGCCAATTGCGTTAAGCACCTCTTCTTCAGAAATGGGGCAGCCAACATCGTGTTGTCCTCCACAGAGAGCTTTCTTGAGAATAGCTCGTTTGACAAAAAGAGCCTAGAGAAGTGTGTCCTGCTGAAATGGTTTTTAAAGAGAGTCTGAACACCGTTTTTCACTTCCTGAACATTGTCGATCCATCTGCCATCAAGAGTAAGACCGGGTATTTCATTTTTCTTTCGTCGGAAGTTTATGGCTCTATGGAAGAACCTTGAGTTGACATCACCTTCTCTAAGCCAATGAATTTTTGCCTTTTGTGCCAGGAGACCATTTCTCTGTTTTAAGCATTTAAATAGTTCTGCCGTCGCCACCCTCCTTTGCATTGCTTCCTCCTCCTCTAATCCGAACACATCGTCCACCATGTCGATTTTGTGTATATCTTCCATCAATTTTTTGATTTTCTATTCCATGTTACCGAAGACTTCCAGATTCCAGATTCTTAGATCATCCTTGAGACGTTTGAGTTTTTCTTTCACTTTGAAGCCGCCCCATCCCTCCACATCATAACTAGACCATTTACTTGCCACAAAAGCCTTAAATTCAGAGTGTACACACCAAGCGTTGATAAATTTGAACGATTTTGGACCCCAGTTTACTTCTTTGTAATCAAGAAGGAGAGGGCAGTGATCGGACACTGTCCGCTAAAGTCCTTTTACATTTCCACTTGGCCATCTTGTCACCCATTCATTATTCAGAAGAAACCGATCAATTTTGCTCTTGCATCTCCCATCAGGTTGATACCATGTGAAGTTTCTCCTAGACAATGGCATTTCCAGCAGGTTCGAATCTCTTATGAAACCATCAAACCCCATCATCTCATTTAAATTAGAGTTTTTACCACTACCACACCTCTCACTCGACATCCTTATCACGTTGAAGTCCCCTGCTAAACAAACACACCAATCTTCCTTTTGTTGAACTAAATCTTGTAAACGTTCCCAGAGGTCCGCTTTCTCCATAGACTGATTTGAGGAATAAATATTAACTATGCAACATCTAGTACTTTCAGCCTCCCAAACTCCTTCCACAATAATTGCTCCCACCATATCCCATATATTAGAGACTATCAGTTTTTCAGCATTCCATAAACTAAGGATTCCCCCAGACCTACCTTCTGCCTGTCTAGTTGACCAACCAAAATTACCACAGCCCCAAACTTCTCTACAAATTTCCACTGTGACATTTTCAGATTTTGTCTCTTGCACGTAACAAAAATCAACATTATGTTTTCTTATCAGGCTGTAAATTTATTTTTTCTTAACACTACTTTCTATCCCCCGAATATTATATGAGAGAATCATCATCAAAAACTTACAGTATTTTCCACCTTGTCTTTCTCTGAGGCTTCCTTGTTTTTAGCTTCCATGATTGCTAATCTGTTAATACGACCCTGATATGAGAGGCCAATTGATTTTTTGAGGTTCCACGTCTTGAGAGATACTATCTTCCACCTTCTCCTGAGAGTATCTTTGCTGCCCCACTTTGCCCTTGTTCAATTCATCATCTGAAGCCATCGAATTTACAAATTTTGACCACAATTTTCTCTCCTTCTTCCTCTTCATCGTTTTTGTTTTAATTTTCCCCCATCTTTCGACGCCACGTTGTTGGTTCTATTCTGAGATGGCTTCGTCATTTTTTATTTCACTTTTTTCCCTTTCGAGAAAGCCCCAAATCTCGTGGAGGCCGGAGGTCGGTTCTCGGGAATGTCTGGGTACTGGCCACCATCAGCATGGAGAACTGCTACTATGCCATCGATCTGACCTCCCACAGTGTTTGTTTCTTCGATCTGAGATGGAATCGGCGTCGCACGAACACCTTGTGTTTCTGGGACTTGAGATAGCGTTCCCCCAATCTGAGATTCGAGGTCTTCATCTGGGCTACACACATTATTCTCTTCATTGCTGAAATCTGGGAGGGCTTGGACTTTTTTAAGCTGAGGCCCATTTTCAGTTTTTTTTTGGCCTCTATGGTCTTCGAGAATTTTGAGCTATTGAGCCTATGTTCCATCATCAACAGAGGCCTGAGGATCCACTTGATGTCCAATTTCAGCGTATACTTCTTCGTGGGACCCATGTTGATTAATAGCATCCACCACATCATTAAAAACCTCGATTGGCCTTTCCTCCTCCCCCACGTTTCTCGCTTTCCCAGCACACACTTTGACAGTTTCCAAAGAATTTTCATAATTATCGTCCTGGGGTGTAACTGCATGCGGCCGCCCCTCGAAACCCGGCGTAATGTTTGGATTTTCAGACTTTGCCACGTCAGACAAATTTGACCCTCCATCTCCTCGGAAAATTGCGCTTCCGCCGGCCCAACTGAGAAAGGGTTTTCCTTGGACCATATGGAGGAATCTTCATCTGAAAAGTTCGATTATTTCCCATGGATTCACATTGGCACATAACTTCTTCAACAATCCTGAGTTTAAATGAAATCCGTCCACTTTAACTTGAATTATATACCTTATCAATCGGAGCCAAAAAAGACGTTGAAATTTGGACTCTTGCACAATCCAAGCGTTCCTTTATTGTAGTTACTTCGTCAAGGCACAGGAATAGCCCCCATTTTGCACAGACGAGCGTGAAGAACTTCTCCGTCCAGGTGTGAATAGGCACGCCATACCATCTTGTCCAAATCGAACGACTTGGATTTACATCAATATCCCTCCAAGGTCTCAACTAATCGAACCAATACCTGGACCATTCGTCAAGACCTTCAATAGTCTATTTTGCCATTTTATCCGAACAACTCTGGATAAGGGCTAAATTTCCTCCCATTGGAATCAACTTAAGATTTTGTTGGGAAATGTATAGTTTTGATGGAAGTTCCAAAACAGATTGTAATAAGGACCAGTCAGACCTGTTAGCTGACTGATGAAGTAGATATCAAATTAGGATGACCAGCTGAGATGTATAGACAACTGATGTAATAGATAGGTCACATATTGAGGGGAACTCAATATGTAAAGGTTTAGTCAAGAAGTGATCAGAAGATCAGAGGATCAGAAGATCACCAGGCGAGAAGACCATAAGACCTACATCAGAAGGAGTGAAGAAGAGTCTGGAAGTTGTGCTAAGACAACCTGCATCAGAAGACTAAATCAGGAAGACTGATCAGCATGGACTGATGAGGTCAGCTCGAATCTGGTGACCACAAGAAGATCACCAAGACATACACGATCATCAGACACGAAGAATGTTAACCTAAGTTGGTAAAATCAAACACTAAATAAGTGTACTTGATAACCAATGGGAGCAATACACGTATGTACGGAGCTGACATTGCAGGACGAGGTGCTTCAGAGTTAAACGGCTAGAAAGGACAAGCTTGCATGCTTTCGGCCATGCCGCCTCTATGCACATCATATCGGGTCTGCAAACCTACCTTAAATAGACCAAAATTTGAATTGCTCTCCAACGGCTAGTTCAATTTCGTGCCTATATATATGAGATCAAACCTTCATAGTAAGGTTACGAAAATTATCATCAAGCTCAAGCTCAAGCAGATTTCCGCACGAAGAACACTAAAGCGGAGATTATTTTCTAAGTGTTCATCCCATTATTTCTTAGCTTTGAATACATATCCTTTAGCTTTAGGCTACCCAGATACTAGGATAGTATTCCAGTTGGAACATTACAAATCTTATACCCAAACAAAAGTTAGGTTAAGTTTGTTATAGCAAGATTTCAGTCTAGGGTTTCTAGATCTGATTTCTGGGATTGGTTGAGTGATAACTCTTGAAACATCTGTTGGTTGTACTGTATTGGACTAACACATTAAACTAAGTCCAGTTGGTTTTAGTTGGTGCCCTGTCTGAAGGGAAGAGTGGATGTAGGACAAGTTGTCCGAACCACTATAAATCTTGTGTGATTTATCTGCTTTACGCTTACACACTACTTGTTTAAATCTACATGTATTTACTTAGTCTGGATCAGATTTGCATCAAGCTACTGATCTGATCATTGACTCTTTGTCATCTGATCAAAAACCAGATTACTAAGTATCTGATTTGAGAAATGGTTTTTCACACAGGTTAACTTATCTTCTGCACCATCAGTTAAACTGATAGAAGCCTAACTGATCTGCCTTCAGGCGATCAGTAAGTTGGATATCAGTCCGTACTGATTCACTCGCACTCTGATCAGGCAACCTGCATATTCACACCTGATCTCACGAAAAGTTTTAGAAGTCTATTCACCCCTCCCCTCTAGACTTCTACCCCCACTAACCTGTTCGGGACCTACAGATTTCCACTGCATTCGCTTTCAATTTCCTCCATATGCCCGTCCGATGAGAACGTTTTTTTCAACAAGCCTGTAAAGCTAACTTCTAGCCATTTTCTTCCCGGTTCTGCCGAGTTGAAGTTTACTATTTCCTGGGCCTTATTGAAATGAACTTTGTCCTCTCCCGCACCTTGCACTGCATCTACGAAAGTCTTGAAATCTTTGTTTTCATTAATTCTCATTTGTGGCATCTCCCAATCTTTGTCGTTGTTTGGTCTGGTTGTCGATTTCTTTGGAGGCTCCCTATCAAATCTCGGGATAAAGGCACGTAACTTGTAACTTCCAATCCATAGATTGTTGAGACTTCCAGAAGACACCTCTCGTCGTACCTTTTCGGATATCTGACAAAACCGAAAAACTTGCCCGATTTGACTCTCTTCCTAGGCCAAAAAACTTCTGAAACTTCGCCTATTTCATTTAGAAAGCTCTTCAGCGTAGATCCTCTGGGAAATTTTTAAACTAGAATGTCCACAAATTTTCAGCAGAAGAGATTTCCTTCGGGCCTCTATGAGGACCTTCATACGGCCACCATACTTGCTAAAACTACCTCTATCCGCCAATCTACCGTTTTTCCTAGGGTTGAAAGAAAAGGCTTGGTTATTCCTATGGCTGGGGAAATTTGGTTGCCTCACCGGTGTACGCTCGAAAAATTGGTTGTTGCGTTCTACCCTTCGACCCCTTCTCACCTCTCTCCACTCTCCGCTCTCACTTATTGTATTTTCTGGTTTCCTATATTAGTATTAGTATATTTTTATTTTTTGAAGATTGGCTATGCTATTATGATCCAATGAGTTTTTAAAGAAGTTTGGGATTTTTATATTTTAATGTGTTGGGAGTATATTCAAGAAATGGAAAAATAAAAAAGACGAAGGAAATCAAAATCTGACATAGACAGTACACATGGAGGGGGTTATTTCCATTGGATAAACTATAGTGATAATTATTAAATAATTCCCGACAAGCCGCTTCCTTAGATTTTTAAAGTCTTGCACGATAATGATATATGCAACTCAAATACTACCAACATGCAACAAGCCGTTTTCTTTAGATTTATATATAATGTCCCACTATAATAAATTCTAATTTCACGACGATGATATATGTACTGCAAGCGTATGGGAAATCAACTCCACAACATCATGGCCAAAACAATATATCGTCTCTCTTTTTAACATATAAAGATCAATATATTTGATCTCATATTTTAGTAAAGCCAAGTCATGTATACACCAGATGAACCGTGCAATTCAAGTGCATTTTTAAAATAAGTAATTTATTTTTCTAAAATGTACGTTTGTATTGAAATAATCATCTTATTTTACACTGACCAAGTGGAATGTTTTAATGTAAACAAATTAAACTTTTCAAAAATACAATTAATTTGCACGGTATCTAATGCTAATGCACAGGACACCTACGAATAAAATTGTTTTGGTTTCATACATGTATTTTAAATTGTTTCAAGGAAAAAGACAAACAGCATACACGTACACGCATATATATATATATATATATATATATCTCCAAAAGGCCAAATAAGACAATGTTGCAAGGTGTAAAATATTATGCATATTATGTATTAATGTACAATGTATGTAGCGGCTTTCTGTCTCTGCATCTAACTTTGATCAGCAGCACGAATGCGCACACACACATGCAAACATAGAGAGTATATTATTCCTCATCTTAGATATTAATGAATAATTTTCTCACATGCAAATCATAATATATACGTTTCACATATATAATGTACTCGTATTACAAAGACGCATTTGGATTGTGTTTCTACAAGAGTTTAATCACAAATCATCCCATAATTTCGTCCATAAATATATTTCGTCTTATAATTTATTTTCTCATCGATTTAGTTTCAATTTAACGGACAATGTAAATTTACATCTCATTTTTGCTGGAATAAGCAAACCGAGGCCATTTCGCGTCACGTACGCACAAGGACGGATCCAAAAATTGAAAATGAGATCACATGTTTCCAAGACTGATCCTTCTATGAGGCCAACAAATTGAACAATTGATCTCAGGCCCCAAAGTATGTCAAATTTTTATGGTCCCATTTCTTTGATATTTTATAAACATATATTGAATAAATTAAATATAAATAAATATTATAATTTAATTTATTAATTAATTCTTGTATATTGTATGTCATTCATTCGTATCCGAATTCTCTTAATTATAAAATTTAATATTTTTTACCTTTATATTTTTTTATCACATAATAACAAAAACTTAAGGAGTAGGTCTTATATGAATAAATTTTACAGGAGGATTTGTGAAGTTTAAAATCACGTAATAGAATTAATTCCTAATTTAATTAATTTAATATGAGAAATAAATTTCTTCTCTTTTTGTTAATAGTAAAAATTAAAAGAGAAAACCTCCATTTTTAAAGAAAAACCTTTTTTTATCAAAGTTTTTTATTTCATTCATTTTCATTTTTTTGGGCAATTATACCCTTTTGATCAAAAATTTTTTTAAAAAAATATTCATTTTCATTAAATGGTGAGAATAATTTTTTGTAATACTAAATTAATAATTATGGTAAAATTTAAAATTGATGGTAACAAATTTTTTTTTAAAAAAAATGATGGTGGTACGGTGTTAAAATAAAAAGGTGGTGCAGGGGTTAAAAAATATTAAATGGTGGTTAATAGAATGGTGGTACATTAAAAAATATTTACTAGTTGAAGTAAAATTAATAATTAATTGAAGGTACAAATTTAAAAATGTTGATGGAGATATATATATGGTGAATTAAAACTTAAATAATGAAAACATAAAAAAGGGTAAAGTTGGAAAAAAATTATATTCTCTTGGCTAAAAAAGAATTATTATAAATTTTGTGATAAAAAAAAACTTTTATTTTTATATTAGGTTATTTATAAACTCATCTCAAAAGGTCTAATCACCCTAAAAATGGCTTAATTAAAATATACGAAAAAGGAAAAAAAAAAGAGGCAAATAGCCACAAAATTAATAGAATTATCGTATAGAGCAAACAACAAGAGAAAGGAAAGAAAATAAGGAGAAATAAACATTTAAAAAGCGATTATTTTAATGTTGAGGAACTTGATTATTATGATTTAATTAATATATTTACAGCAAAAGTTGTTAGACGAGTTGTATTAATATAATTATTTGGGTCATAGTTGTCGAATTAATTTAAGGGTAATAATATTTCGTAAATTATACTATAAATATTTGAAAATTTTTGTTTTATGTTATTTTTGATATAAAAATATATATTTCAAAGTTCGATTCAGACTCAAATAATCTTAGGATCTTTAGTAAATAATCCCGTGAAAATTTTCACATAAAAAATGGGTTAATTTCTGTTGGGAAAAAAAACTTATATTCTCTTGATGCTAAAAAGTATAAACATAAAGCAATAAACAACACAAAGAATATTATAAATTTTGATGATAAAAAAAAACTTTTATTTTTATATTAGGTTATTTATAAACTCATCTCAAATTAAAAATGTCTAATCACCCAAAAAAATGGCTTAATTAAAATATACGAAAAAGGAAAAAAAAAAAGGCAAATAGCCACACAATATACGAAGATATTATCGCAACAATATAGAGCAAACAACAAGAGAAAGGAAAGAAAATAAGGAGAAATAAACATTTAAAAAGCGATTATTTTAATGTTGAGGAACTTGATTATTATGATTTAATTAATATATTTACTCGATTTCTTCAATCTGAGTCTTGAAAAAGTTGTTAGGCGATGTTGTATTAATATAATTATTTGGGTTATCATAGTTTTGGGATCTAATCAAAAATTAATTTAAACAATTTCCCCCTTTTGATGATGCTAAAACCTTTCTTGTTAATAATATTTAAGTGAATTATACTATAAATATTTTCCTAAAAAATTACTAAATTTGTTTTATGTTATTTTTTTTATATGAGCATACAATCGGATCGAGACATTCAATCGTAAAAAAAAGACATGTAATGAAGGAAGAGGGTCTCATTTCAAAGTTAAAAATTTCAGTTTTGGTCTTGATCTTCTGTCTTCAAATTCTCGGCTCTCTTTCTTCTTCAATGGACCTTGTCCGTCGATTCAAATAATCTTAGGATCACCCTCAGTCTTTTTGACCTATATCTCAAAATCTCGAGATCACTTTACCCAAGCTATCTCGTTTCATAATTAGTACTTCACTTTGTATTCCATAATATGGATGATTGACACGTGAAATAATAAAAAAAAATCCAACGAATCATCATATTCTAGGTCCATGTGTCAGTAGGGTGAAAGTGAATTACCAATGGAATACGAACAACATAATCAAACCGCTAAAATGTGCTAGAAAATAAAAATATTCAGAAATATATAAATACTTTTTTTTTTAAATGTGGTGCTCCATTAAAATTTTGAATACACACAAGATCATAAATATATAAAAAAAAAACATTTTACCCAAAGTTTATCTTCTCAAATCAACCTGCACCCTTGTTTATCGTTTCTTGATCTGTCATTATTACTTTATTATTATGGTGGATCTGAAGACCTTCTCCTAATCGATCAAATTTTTTCTAACAAATATTATTTGTTGTACAATAATATTATTTGTGTTGATATTTATAAGTAATAATATAGTGGTGTATGGTAAATATTGTGCACATAATACCATCTTTAAAAATATCAAGTAATAGAGAGTCAATAATTAGTTCATATTTGAATAAGTAAATTAAATAAATAAACAAACAAAATAAGATGTATTTTATATTTAATAAATAGATAAACGATAAAATTAATTATTAAAAGGGAATTTTAAAAACTAAATAAATTAAAACTAATAAATTATCTATTTATCATTATTAGATACATAAAATAAATAAATCCCTTATGCGACTTCATTCAAAAAAAAAAAGAGTAACACTTGTGTGCACAATTGCATAAGATGCAATTGGTGCAATTAGATTCAATTTTAATTTGAATGAATTATCTACCCCTAAACACTAAATCATGAACTCTAAATCATTACATATTCTTTGTACCTTCTTCACCACCTTTTTGGTTTGGTTTGTTCCAACTATGGGTGAACCTTGGTCCATTGGGAAAATCTTCAAAAGTGAACTATGAACCACTTTGAATATATTTGTATATTCTAGACTTGTGTTCTAGGGGGGAATGCCTATATTTTGGCTTTGTAGATGTTTTGTTCTCGAATATCCACGAGGTTCAAAAAAAAACGATTTGGTAAAAAATAAAAAAAATATACCGAATTAAAATACAATTGCATCAAATCAAATTCTTGAAATCTCAAAATCTTCGTTTTTCTTAAATTATTTCCCAACTTTCTCGTTCCTCATATGGATGATTGACCGTGTAATAATAAAAAATTGGATTATCTGAAAATGAATTTGTTTAAAAAAAAAAAGCATTATTGGAACAAAATGCATATTTCATATTAAAAAATATATATATATATAAATTAATACAAGAAGCGCTAACAAATAGAAAGATTAAAGAAAAACATATTGTTCACGAACTTTTTTTTTAAATGGGATTAAAATTTTGAATACACACAAGGGGACGAAAGAATCTTCAAAACGGCAATGGCCTAATCTCGAGAGAAAATATTGGTTTTGTTGATCAAAAATATTCAAACCTATAATCTTCATATTTGAATTTTAAAAAATAAACAAAAAAATAAGATGTAAATTTTAATAAATAGATAATTTTTTTTTTAAAAACTAAATAAATTAAAACTAATAAATTAAAAATTATTAGATACATAAAATAAAAAATCCTTGTTTAAGAGCGATGGGGTATTTGTTGACCTGTTGTTTTAATTTGAATTTTCATCCAAATATTAAATCATTACCTATTCGGGGGTTTACCATTTGAGGTCTTTTAATTGGGAATGAAGTTGAAAAAAAAACGATTTGGTAAAAAATAAAAAAAATATACCGAATTAAAATACAATTGCATCAAATCAAATTGGTGCAAATGGAGCACTGGAGAATTTGTTTAAAAAAAAAAAAGCATTATTGGAACAAAATGCATATTTCATATTAAAAAATATATATATATAAAATTAATACAAGAAGCGCTAACAAATAGAAAGATTAAAGAAAAACATATTGTTCACGAACTTGGGGAGTGGGGACGAAAGAATCTTCAAAACGGCAATGGCCTAATCTCGAGAGAAAATTGGTTTTGTTGATCAAATGTTCAAACCTATAATCTCGAATTTTAAAATCGGAAAAGAAAATTCAAGTAAATTTTTTTTATAAAAAACATAAAATAAAAATGTTTAAGAGGGATGGGGTATTGTTGACCTGTTGTACGTTTTCATCCAAATATTAGGGGGTTTATTTGAGGTCTTTTAATTGGGTATGAAGTTGAAGAGTCACTCTTGCGTGAGACCGTCTCACGATGAGACGGAATGTAATTTTAGCATTTGAGCTTTAACACCTTAGGATTTGAGTGTTAATTGTCAAAAATCGTTGAAACTATGACTTATATGATTTTTTGTCAAAAGTTGAAACTATGACTTGCGCTTAGATATAGGGGCTTATGGCAGCAGTGCACTTATCTGTCACTTGTCAATTAATTTGTTTTTTTTATTAAATTACAACACATATATTAACAAACTTTGCTGGAAACCATCAAATTCTTGATTTCAAATCGACGTCATTTGTATTTTCGGTAAATTTGGAACGTAAATTGTACAATATAAAAAAATTGGATTAAATTGACGAAAAATAAGTTATGAGACGATTTTTTTTTAATAGAAAAGAATGATATATATATTCACACCTCCAACGGGATCAAATATAAGGCATATTTGACCTGCTAGCAGTGGCATGGTACATGGGGGTACAACTGCATTCCCAAATTGAAATTTATCCCCCCATATATGTTATTGTATTATGTTGTTTGGTGTAGTAGTGCATGCCTTTTTTCAAACAACAATCATCCATGCCCTTTATTAATTATATTTTGTATTCTCAAATTTTATTAATCATGTTTCGTATCCCCAAATTTTAAATTCTAGATCCGTCACTGCCTGCTAGCCACCAATACAGAAAAAAATCAAGTGCCGCCATTTACAGTTCAGTTCGACAATCCGCAAATCCACACTACAACAAATACCAAAACTAAAATGTCAGACAACTATAGCTCGCAGACCAATCTCTATATAAGACGTTTCTTAACTCGCCTAAACTCATTGATAGCCATGATCACATTCTTGTCTTTATTTCGCCCCAAATCTTTTCCAGGCAAAATGTAATATCATTGAAAATTTTGTCGTTCCTCGCGGACTAAAGTATTCCAGTCCACATGGTTATGATTTATCTATTTAAGATTAAAGTTATGAGACGATTTGTGATTTGAACTCCCATTACATACAACTTAATTGTTAACGGGCCTGAATTATCTTATATATATCCAAATCATATTTTGTGGGTAGTAACTTGGATGATTGATAGGTAATGTGAGTTAAAATGGATCGAGATCAGGTAGCATAAACAATCCTTTTATTGAACTTACAATTTTATTTTATTTTAAATGTAAAAATGAATATCATTAATTGAGTAAAGGGTTACTTAAAGTCCGAAATGATTACAGCTAAACGTACCAAAGCAGCAAAGCTATCAAAACATAACATTACATTTTAATTGGAAGGTAAATTAAAAGTTGATATTCCCAAATTACATAAGGGGCAAAAAAGGCAAGCGGCCAGCGGGTAGTGAAACTGAATCTATTTTCACGCACTAAACTTGATACCGTAAATGAATTTCTTCAAAGTGTAGATGCTCAGTTTGACGAGAAAGTATTCAGCTAGGTAATTAAGGGCCGCTTTATAGTTAAATTTGAATTGTACATATAGTTAAAAAAAAGTTGTATATAAATGTGAATGTATAAAACAATTTTTTATGGGTGTTAATTGTCATAATAATAATAATAATATGAGGCAAATTAATCTAACCACAAACTATATTAAATCACTTATATCACTTTATAATTTATATGAAATTAAAATTTATATTAAAAAAATATATACTCAAATTATATTGTGAATAAAAAGTAGTAATAGCAAAAACACTAGCTACCTAATGCATATATCTTATTTTAAATTTAAAGAGTAAATAAACAAATTGAAGAAAAGTGATGAAGAGCACACCGAAACGACAGTTGATAAAAAAAGAAACCGCTTTAACTTTTTCCTCCTAAAAGTCCCTAACGATTAACGACCTTACCTATCGACCTAATCATGTGCTTTTTAATGCATTATCATTGCAAAACCGTGTTTATAAATGTGATAATTATTTATTTTATATTTGCATATTGCATAAAAAGGTGCATTAGCATTGCTCTCCAACAAATGCGACCAATTTGATATGTACATTCAAGTGCTCTCATAATGCATTTTAAAAATATATAACTTGTTATACTAAAAAGTATAATTTATTTATAATGAAATATGCAACTATTAATATGGAAAAATAGTTGCACGATTCAGTGTAAATAAGTTGCTCTTTTCATCATTGCAAATCACATATTTTTAAAATGTACTATAAGTACACGGTGCACCTGGGTGCATACAAGACCTAGTCATTTGATATTAGTTTCATGATGTGTTTCTGTGTTTAATTTTACGAGAGTATTTATTTCCGCTTACCACTGAAGTATAGTATTACTTATATTCAACATTTGTAAAAAAAAGTCTTTCTTGAATTAGATTGAACATTTTTTAAAGTTGTAATAAGACAACTCAATCAATTTAAAACTATCTCCTTCAAATATCTCAATCTTATACAATATGTAATTATTTTTCTCATATTGAAATCAATTTTATCTCATTTTATTTACACCACACATCATTATTTTATCATTTAGCCTTCGATAAAAAGAAATTTATATTAATAAATAATATTCACGTTAAACACGGTGCAAACAATAAATTTTCAATTGATTTCGAGATATGCGGTGAACAAGGGTGCAGAAGTCGGAAATCGGTAGTCGAGCGGATATGGACCGCCTAGCTCCTAGTCCTTCTAGGCGGAGACTAGTCGGGGACTAGTCGGTTCGATTTTCTTTTTTTTTTTTTCATCTAAATGAGTTTTATTTACTATTTATCGATATATTATAACAAAATTACACTTCAAAAGTAATTAACAAATTTATTATACAACCGCCTAAATCTAGATAACAATTGAAACATTTTTCTTATATATATTATCCATTATAGAATACAAGAAAATTAATTTAACATAAAAAAACTAAACAAATTTGTGTTTTGGAATTTTAGTATATTGAAAATTATCAATTTTTGTCTTATCATCAATTTATTCTAAGAACAAAGTCTCTCATTATCAAATGATACCTTAGTGTTGGACACCTAGCTCCCGACTTAGCCGTCTAGCTCCCGACTCGGTCGCCTAGGCGGCGCCTAGGCAAAATCGGGTCGGCCGACGACCGCCTAGCGCCTAAACACCGCCTAGACGGGGACTAGTAGGGATTTTTACATCACTGACGGTGAGTTTTATTAAAATCTCAATATTTCATAGGCTTTTACGGTTTGATTTCATAATCGACCACAATCATATTCTATAACAATATATATAAATAAGATTTTGAACTAATCAAAATTATCAGTATGAAAAAGCTAAAATTTACGTGTTACAATTAACGAAGATGCTACAATTAACCAATCTCAATCAGTGTATACTCATAAGATTATAATTAATTAAATAAGTATACATCTCAATTAATTTGGATATTGGATAACGCTTCAAATTTATGTCCATCCTTCATCGTCATAAAAATTATTTTCTTTTAAATCATGAAATAATAACTTACATTTCACATGATGCAACGAGAGGCAAGTCATGATAACAAAATTCCACTCATATCAACCGGTTATAGGCTTATTATAGCATATATAACTCAAAATAATTATACTAATACACCCTTAAACATTATGTTAATTCGGATTAAGCACGTAATGTTGATTAACTAATGAAGCTTAAGAATCAATTAAGAAAAATGCATATATCATACTCTTGTTCTGTTGCGCGGCGGCACATTGGTAAGGAGGTGTTGGTCATGTAGCGGTAGCTAAAATTGTTCCACGTGTACGAAATCCAATGTTTCGAGTTTCAGAAGTACTTTAAGCTTCGGCGCTTGCACCTAAGGCTGGTGATATGACCCGTTTTAAGAACGGATCTAGATTTAATTTTGCCATAAATATTTATATACGATTATATACTACTTTCATTTTGTAATAAGTGTTCTTTTAACTTTTTTTGTTCAATATTAAATATTTTTTTAGTTTTTTTTGCATTATTCTTTCAAATTTGCCCTTATTTTAAATATAAAAAATACTCTTAATTATTGAGATGTGTGAAAAATAATTTGTTATGGTAAGCAAAAAATATTGAAGTTTGTAAAAAAAACCTTAATTAAATAAGAATAAATTTATCAATACATACCCTTCTTAATTTCACTGATAAAAAACTAAAAGGAAAATAGAGGTAGTGAACAATTTATATGATATTTTTCAATAAATTCTATTTAGTATTATCAATCTCGATCATCTCTAAATCCAAACTATCCACTTGAGTTTGACCCCTGCCGAATTAATTATTCAAGAAAAAGAAACATGCATATATATGTACATGGAATTTTAGTTTTGAATATCTAACTAAACTAGAAATTATGAAATTGTGTGAATGATGAGATTTCAGGTGCACCCAATCTCTCTTGATTTTTAACCATAGGATTCTTGATTCATTTACCCTCCATAATCATTCATCACCAAGTATAGATGATGTGTTTCCCCTTTTAATCATAATGCAGAAAATCGTACACCCTACATTAATCAGGGCTTCTCTAGGCACTTAACAAAAAGATTACCCAAGTGAGAAAGTTGATGTTGAATCTATTGTTCAATATTTTCTTTAATTATTTATATTGAAGATTCTGTAATTTATTTTGTGACAGGACAATCTTTTTCTATTGGTTGAGGGTTTGATAATACTAGATATGATTCATTGAATAAAATTTTCTTGATAATGTGTTTATTGTGCTAATAAATAATTTTTTGGATCAGCACGGAGTAAATACACTCTTTGAAGTTTGATCTATGACTAAGTTTTGTATGCATCCAAATACACTGTACATTCATAGTGCATTTAAGAACCATGCAAGTTGCTATACTGAAAAATACAACTTATTTACACTAAACGGTTAATTATTAGTATGAAAAAATAATTGCACGATTCAATATAAACAAATTGCATCTTTCAATATAACAAATTACATGAATTTAAAATGCAATATGAATGCACGGCACACCTGGAAGCACGTGAGACCCTCACTTAACCTAAAGAGAAGGTTCAGTGCAAAGCATGAACCTAACCAGCAGTGAGATGGTATTTAAATTAATTAATTATAAATATATATAATAAATTCTTGTGTGAGACGAATTGTGCGATATATCTAAATTATATATCAATGTACTCTATTCTTTTAATAAAAAATTATGATCGTCTATATGATAAATTCTCGTGTGAGACAGATCGTGAGACACATAGACCTATTTAGGGGGGAGCAGAGGGCGTCAACCAGGGGTGAACACTATTCGAT
Organism: Stenogyne calaminthoides; assembly: GCA_037126765.1. Classification (NCBI taxonomy): domain Eukaryota; kingdom Viridiplantae; phylum Streptophyta; class Magnoliopsida; order Lamiales; family Lamiaceae; genus Stenogyne; species Stenogyne calaminthoides. The sequence continues at coordinate 29,033,682 of JBBCBC010000019.1, forward strand.
AAAAATTGAAAAATCGAGCCAAATCGAAAAAAAAAATTAGTTCAGTTAATTTGGTATTCCGGTTCGGCTTTGATTTAGAATTTAAGATTTTTTTTTGTTTTTGATTTTGATTTTTGAAGGTAAATTACTGAAAATTCGAACCGAAATAAAACATTCTATATATATAATTCAAACTCTAATTAATTTATTTATTTTCTAATTGAAATAATACACTGTATATGCATTATATGTTGATTGTTAATTTATGTAGTAATTTAGTACCATTGGACCTTGTAGTGTGTTATTTAATTTTCGAATTTTACCGTAAAAATAGGACACGTGCCTTAAAAAATGATTCAATTTCATAATGTCAAATAATTTTGGTGTTTTTGATTTTTTTATCGAAACCAAACTGAAGAATTCAGTTCGGTTAAGTTCGATTTTGTAGTCAAATGATTCAGTTTCGATTTATTATGGTAAATATTTTGATTATTTCGATTTTGCTCAATTCAGTTCGATAACTGAATAACCGAATGCTCAACCCTTCAGTTTCCTTTGGAATTTTTTTTATTATATACATATATTTATGCTTTTAATTTGTAAAAAAATATCATTTTGCCTCTTTTTAATTATAAATATTGCCTTATAAAAAAAAATTCCCCCTAAAGGACAAAATTCAAGATCCGTTCCGGCCGTGAAACTTATTCACTTAACGTACTCACATATTCTATTTATTATATCTTTTTTATTAAGTTAACAATTTTGCATGATCTTCTCACATTCCTGTAGAAGAGTGTGTGCACATTCTATAAAATGGTGCCCAAATCACATTATGCGATGGATTCAACTCGTAACAAAATTTACATTTGCTGTGAAATATTTTACTGTAAAAAACATTCGGTCGGTACCACTAAGTTCAAGTTCTTTAATGAGAATGAGAATAAAAAATTTATTTTACTCTATGACTCTAAATATGATGGATGAAAGATTGTTCCCTGTTGATTACCTCATTAATATTGTGCTCTAGTTTTGAAAAAAATTGAACAAGAAAAAGTATTGCGGTATAGCATAGGTGAATGATTGAGGAGAAGTAATTGTAGAATCAAAATGTGTGATAAATTGATTGTTGTTAGTCGGTATTATGTGGATATTGAACATGGCTTTATTATTTTTTGACTAACAAACAAATATTATACGTGTCGAACACTGATGGGATGAGTAATCTGAAGTAAATATAGAAATGCTTGGTAATAAATTGTCCACCTTTATTTGACCTATGATGACTTATTTATACAAGTTGGCTAGCATGAACTGCAATTTTTACATGATAAGATTACACACAGTCACGGTGCTAACACGTGTCTCGTGAGTCCTTGTTGTCTGACATCTGTCTTTTCTTAGGCTTAAAACCTTCGACTTGTCATTTGCACGTCACGAGATGGGTGTCCGAGATACTGACTGTGTTTGCCAGGGTTCCCTTCTGGTCGGTATACCTCATGTTCGCCTTATGGGGTGAACACGCGTAATGTTATTGATGGGCTCCTTGCGCGGGTTGACCTCGTGTTCCCTTTATGGGGTGAACTCGCGTAATGTTATTGATGGGCTCCTTGCGCGGGTTGACCTCGTGTTTACCTTATGGGGTGAACACGCATAATGTTATTGTTGGGCTCCTTGCGCAGGTTGGCCTCGTGTTCGCCTGATGGGGCGGGCCGTTGTAACTTTAAGAAAAGAAAATTTCTTTTCTTAGATATCATTGTACTAATTTAATTTCATAAGAATTAGTTATTTTCTAGTGGAAGGCGTTGGTAAGCCGTTAAATCCGTTGGTAAGCCGTGTTGGTGTTTTCGGTGGTGTTCCCGTTGTATCCAGATAATGACAAGGTCTTATTAAATTTAATTAGTATTAATGGCATCTAGATTAAGAAATCTATTTTCAAGAAGTAATAATATGGATACTTCTGGTATTGTTCAGTCAAATGAAATCCATATGACTGATAATTATTCAAATTGGAGTATTCCTCATACTGTTGTTGATACTTTGTATCAAATAGGTAGTTTTGACTTTAAGACTGCTAGATCGATTAAAATTCATGAAGAAACTGTTTCTGTTAATGAAGAATTTCATTCTTACTCATTAATGTCTAATGTTTCTATTAGAAAATACCTTGAAAAAAGTTATAGGTATATTCATTTTGGTTTAATTCAAGTTGCTATCAAACCCCTAGTTCATATAGGTGTTGATGCTCCTGTTTATCTAGCTCTTTGTGATAATCGTCTCAAAAGATATAAAACTTCTTTATTAGCTATGATTCAAACTAATATCTGTAATTTACCAATTTATTTTAATTGTGCTCCTAATTACTCTGTTGACCTTACTGATCCTCTTATTAATGATGCTCTTATTCTTGATATGCATCTTCAAGGAGATGAATTTAAGCATCTTTGAAAAAACTTTGCTATTATTTATCGAATTCATTTTCGGGTTATGTCTTCTCAACTTAATCCTAAATTCATCCTTAATCCTACCTCAAAAGACGAAACTGTCTTACTACAAATAGAAGCAGATAACTCTGCCATATTTATTTCTAAAAGACTTAAATGGAATGAAATAACCATTCCGAAAGAATTCCAAATTTCTACTCCTCAAATTCCTAGAAGAATTGAAAAAAGAGAAATCTCTGAAATAGAAGAAGACTCTGAAGGTAGAGTTTTACTTCGATTCAACTCTTTTCGTCTTAAAGAAAGACCTAATATTCAAATTCAGGAAGTCTCTTCTAGAGCCTCTTTCTCGGAAGGATCTAGATCTAACTTTCAAAATGTCAAAGTTGATTTTAAATCTCCTATTCCTAGCACCAGCTATCATACTGATTTCAATGAAGAACCATCTCATATTGGTTCTCCAACCTATTCTCAAATGGATCAAATCAATATGGTTCAGAGAGAATTTCATGTCGACTTCAATTATCTTGAAGAAGAATTCAATGATCCTGATGACGAAGATAGAAGAAATTGGTTTTTGAAACTTGACGAAAAGTTTCGAAACAAACTCCAAGAAGAATGGATTATTGGTCTCCATAATTTCAGAGACAATATTCCTATTTTAAATTTGTTCGCTGATTATTGCAAACTTAATGACATAGAAGAAGATGTCTATACTCTTGATCAAATAAATGTTCAAACCAATCTCTATAAAAAATGGAATCTTGCTACGGGTTCAACTATTACCGCTATTCATCCACCTCTACAAAATATTAAAATTCCTATTACTAATGGAGAAGTTCTTGCAACTCCTTTCAGAGTAGGAAGAGAAGGAGAAGATGCACCCAAAATGAGTGACATCAGAAAACTTCACGAACAGAATAATTATTCCAATTAAATTCTTCATACTATAGCCGAACAAGTTGATAATATTTTTGTTAAAATTGATTCAAAAAATACAACTCCAAATTTTCCTAATGCTACTTCGGTTCCTCATTTCATGCCCAGAAGTCTTCCTGATAAAACTGAAGACAAACTAAAACTTTCTCCGTCCTTTGATCTCATTGATAAAATTACTCGTCGTATTTCCTATGAAGGTTCATCTTCTAAAAATATTAATTGTCTAGAAGATAACACAAAAGATAATGATTCTGATAATAGTCCTAAAAAAGAAATCAATAGAATTAATTTCAGACCTGGAACTAAACCTTTCTATAACAATCGATACACTCCTCCTGATATCGGATTTGAAGAAAGGGCACATTTCAAACATCTTAACATCTTTTTACAAGTTGTTAAGAAAAATGGATTAGCCATCTCTGCTCCTAAAATCAAATTAAAATTCCTATTACTAATGGAGAAGTTCTTGCAACTCCTTTTAGAGTAGGAAGAGAAGGAGAAGATGCACCCAAGTTGTTAAGAAAAATGGATTAGCTATCTCTGCTCCTAAAATCAAATTATTCCAAACAAAAATTAGATTTCTTGGTCATGATATTCATAGAGGCACTATTAAGCCAATTGATAGAGCAATTGAGTTTGCTAATAAACTTCCTAATGAAATGAAAGACAAAAATCAATTGCAAAGATTTCTTGGATGTCTTAATTACATCTCTGATTTCTTTCCTAAACTAAGGATTATTTGCAAACCACTTTTTCAAAGACTTCAAAATGATCCTCCTTCATGGAATTCCACCCATACTAATATTATTATAAGTATTAAACAACAAGTTAAATCTCTTCCCTGCTTAGGTATTCCTAAACCTGATGCTTTCATGATTATAGAAACTGATGCTTCAGATATAGGATATGGAGGAATTTTAAAACAAAGAATTGCATCTCATGCATCATCTTTGCAAAAATCAAAAGAACAACTTGTTAGATTTCATTCTGGTATTTGGACTGGTCCTCAAAAGAATTACTCTACCATTAAAAAGGAAATTCTTTCCATTGTTCTTTGCATTTCTAAATTTCAAGACGATATATTTAATAAAAAATTCCTTTTAAGAATAGATTGTAAATCTGCTAAGGAAGTTCTACAAAAAGATGTAAAAAATATTGTTTCAAAACAAATATTTGCACGATGGCAAGCCATCCTCTCTAGCTTTGATTTTGATATAGAATATATAAAAGGGAAAAATAATTCATTACCTAATTTTCTGACGAGAGAATTTCTTCAGAAAGATGAATCGTCCAAGAATGCAGACCCCTGGTCATTACTCATCACAAGCACTCATTAATCCTAATCAATTTCAAACCATTTCGGAATTCCCTTCCTTACCTTATTCAAATGTTCTTAGAGCACCTGCTCCTTCTACTACTAGTAAATTAGAGCCATCCGGTTCTAACTTCACTAAACTCAATCCTTCAAAACATTCCTATTTCACAAAACCAAACCCAGAGCATATCACTCTGACCAAATTCACAAATTCTCCAAATTTCAAAATTCTAAAGGACATTATCTCCAGATATTTTCCTTTGGGATGTCAATGGTATTCTGACAACCCTCTCAAAACTCAAAATTTCTATGAATTCATACTTGTCGACACAAATTATGTCGAAATCGTTCATACTATGGATCCTAAAAACCCTGGAAGGATCTCTTTCTCAAAGTGCATCATTAAGAAGATCCTCAGATCTGAGGATTGGACTTTTCCCCATTCAGAAAAAAGTTTTTCAAAATCATTCTCTCCAAAAGGATTTTCCTATCCTGACTACAAGATGGCTTGGTTCAAGATGTTTTACTTTAAACCCTTTGATCATTCATGATTCTTCACATTTCACATAGACTTTTCTAAAACCATTTTCCCAGTTTGGTTCTTAGATTGGTGGTTTCAATTCGGACTCTTATCAGCTATTTTGCCAACATAAATTCAAGAAGCACTCACTTACTATTGTCAAAAGGCTCCAGGTGAGCAGTACAGGAAAGTAATTCAATTCTATGCTGAATTCAATGTCCCTTGGATTATTTGTTGGAGCTTCGCGTTTTCACAGCATTTCTCCAAACCTTTTCCCATCTCTATTATTAGAGAATTCAAAATAAAATAGTGGCAAGGATTTTCTACAAATTTTTGTAACCCTTCAGTTGTTCAGAAGTTCCTTACTACAGGTGAAAAACCTAAATGGGAACATCATTCAAAAACTATTCAACAATCAGCAAGTACAACCAGTTCAAAGAAGAAGAAAAAATCTAAAGAGGTTAAAACCTTTGAAGATGAAGCTCCCCCCCTCTCTCAAAAATAGATGAAAATGTTCCAGCTTCTGGAGGATAATCCAGATATGGCCAAAGAATATCTGCAATTCATTAGGGAAAAAGGAAATTCTTCCACCACTGAGGAAGATATTTCTGATAATTCAAGTTCTGATGTTTTCGGAGGTCAATGTGCTCAAGATCCATATGGCTTCTGACTACCTTGCATTTCAAAAGAAAAACAAAATAAAAAGCAAATGCAAAAGAATAATAAACAATTGCAAAAGAAAAAAGAAAAATTAAAAAAAGCCAAAAAATGAAAATGGCAAAAAAGAAAAAAGAAAAATTCAAAAAAGCCGAAAAAATGAAAAAGGCAATAAAAAAGAATAATGATAAATATTTCTCTCTTAAATTGTATTATTCCAGGTACTTCAAATCTGATATACAAGATTGAATCAGAAGCTTCTCGGTGAAGCGAGTATTCATTTAATCAGCCAAACTCAACTTTTGACAGCTGGATTCAACCACTGACAGTATCAAAATCATGGACCCTCTTCCTTTTACTTTCGGTGACCGACAAGATAAAAGAAGATGCTCTTCCACCTGCCCCGACAAAATTCAAAAGTCCCATGTGATATCTACAACAAATTAAAGCAAGTTTAAAGCAAATGAAATTCAAATTCAAAGGAAATTCAAGTTGGTGAAGTTTATAAATAAGCTTAGAAACTCATGTAATATTCATTCGAAATTTTAGCCAATATCTCACTACAAGTCCTTACGATACCACCCATATCATCTTTTCATTACCCTTTCATTCCAAGTTTGTATTTTCTATTCAAGTAAGATTTGTATTTATTTCAATTAAGTTTGTAATTTTCCATTCATATATTTAAGGTTTTTATTTCAACTCACCGTGTTTCACTTTCGCACGTTTTTACTCTGTTTTTCATACATCCTGCATACATTCATACACATATGTATAACCTGGGTACATTTCACGTGTTCGGCCCCTACTGGGTCGAACAATTGGGCGCACCTCGCGCTCGCCCAACGGGGCCAGCATGTGTATCTTCCCGGCCGGTGTCACTTGTGTTCGCCCGACTTGGCGAACACGTATCTGGTGTTGGACTCCGACCGAACCGTTCGTCTAGGTGGCAAGCACAACTAGGACACCAAGGGTTGATTTGCTTCGTACATTGGACCACATGTTCATTGGGCATATTCATGGCGGGTGACCTTTGATCGGTGGTGGACAGGGTACAACATTGATAATTACCACATTTAGGAAGGAAAGTAGTGTCATTTATCATCTTTTGTTCTCATTAACCACCATAATTACCCTATGAACTTGTTTGCTTCACATGACTGAATTGATTAGTTATGATAAAATTGAGTAGAATTGAGTAAGATTTGATTGATTGAACCAGATTGTTTGTAGCTAGGATTGCATCTTTTAATCCTACTGAAAGTTAATATTTGTGTTTGGATTGAACGATTAAAATATGATACCTATTGAAAATATTGAAATATCGTAAATATAATTCACATGTGACATGTTTGGTCATTTTAAGTACAAATGCAAAGACATCATTGTAATATAGTATGTGTGACAAATTATATCTCCCCTCTCACATAGAATAGACTTGTCTCTTCAATAAAGAGATTAAACATATTTTATATTCAGACTGAAAATATATCATGAGCCCTCATCTAACGAACTAAACAATCAATTACTTAAGATTAGACCGCTAATCCCAATCTATTTTGTGTACCAAAGAGCGCCTATAATATATCATTCTTATTCACATGAAAAAAATTTCAACCAAGCGCCTTCCCCTAAATTTTATGAAACCGACACTCAATATAATTAGTTAAAGAAAATAACTTTGTTATATTGATTTGATTTGTGGATTCATGATGACAAAGGTAATATTAGTGTACAAAAAGGTGCATTGGCGGCAGTGTACAAAAAGGTGCATTGGCGGCAATGGATGAAGAATACATTTGTGAAGTCAAAGGCCAATCTTTCTTTGTCTTGTAAAAGCAAACAAGATAAGGCTACAAACAGTAGGTTTCCATAGGGACAAAAAACTTGTTGCAATTATGGCTAATCTTTTATAAGGCCCACATTAACGACTTCTGAGAAAATGAGGGGAATTCTTGCGTTTAAATTAATTTAGTTTTAATTGAATCATGAATTTATCCAGAATGTTCAGAAAATAATTTCAAATATTGAGGTAATAGATTTCAGATGCATAATATATTCCGTAACACTAATCAATTAGTGAGTGCAGATTTTAAATTGATAAAACTTTATATAACAAAGATATTATGTGAGACGGTCATTAAATAAATTTAGGTCTTTTCAAATATATATTTTTCGGCCTAACATATTGTTAGAAAAAAAACACCCTAGCAAACCTAGTACTATGTATTTTTTAAGTTAATTTTGAGCTCGAGTATAGAATTGGCCTAAGTGATGTTGGGATAAACACACGAATAATTAAACAAAAACTAATTTGTATACGCAGCGGAATGATCAATTATCCCTATCTTGTGTGAATGCAATCACCACACAATAACACTAGCAATTTTAACGTGGAAAACCTCCTCAATGTGAGGAGTAAAAACCACGGGGCCGAAGTCCACCCAAAAACTTCACTATGAGCAAAAGTCCAAGTATTACAATCTGTCACAACAGATATTCTACCACAAATGTACCAAGACAATCAATACTTGATAACAACAATGAGATTAGAAAGATCTCACCCAACAAAACCAACTTCTGTTCACTGTTCCCGACGCTCGGAACCTCAGAAACCGATCTCCACCGTCAGAATCAACCCCAATGTGTCCTGAACGTGCTGTCCAAATTACAGCTCGATCCAACGGTTGGTTTGTGAGAAACTACCCTTTTACCTCGACTGCACATAAGTGAATCACCCAAAAACAGATCTTTTGTTCACGGCCTATTCCCGTCAATACAGAGCTCCAAATACGATCTCCACCGTTCAGAACGTAGCTTGACTAGTTCTGAACGTGCTGACAAAGTTTCAGCTCGATCCAATGGTTAGAACTCCGGATATTACTTCTGCAAGATTTCTGCTCTTGGACTCTCTAAAAAACGTGAATAATATTTTTGTCTCTCTAGATTCTTCCGTCTTCCATCAATGTCTTCTAGGGTAAAATAACACCAAGTATTGTGTCTACTTGGGCTTTACAAGCTTGTTGGCTATTGGGCTTCTCCACATATTTGGAAACCCAACCCAACACATGATTCATTCGAGAGGAAAAATACAGTCTATTCAAGTGATTCCGACTTAAAACTAATTGGTAATATTAGGAGCCATGACTCGTTATAAGTTTATATGAGACGGATATTCTTCTTCTAATAATTAAATGTGGGACAATTCACATGTGACATATTCAACATCGAGTTATATTTCAAATGATCACTTTTAGTTTAGTTTGGATATGAATTGATCTCTCAATTTGAATCTGAAAATATATGGGACATATTTAAAGGGGGCACGGGCCGATTGCCCATCTTAAGATTTAAAATTTATTTATTATATATGTAGAATATTCTTATTCATACTTTAAATTCGTAAATTTTATTATCTTATAAAATTTTGTGTTCCTTACATTGTGGAAAAATGTGTTCTCCCTGTAACGAAATTCTAAATTTATCCCTATATATAAATATTGAAATCTTGTACGTAAAACAATCAGCCAAATATGAAATCCGCCCCATTTGAATATAATGATTGGACATGGTAAGGAGCAAAATTGAATGTTGGAAAGATGAAGAATCCGATGAGCGGTGACTGAGACTTGGAGTAATACTTTTTGGCCCAACAAAAGATTTAAATAATATTGGATATGATTGGTTTGGTGCGGCAAAAGTTGTTTTCATTTCATTGTTCTTAAAAATGGGGGAAACCGGGAAGAATTTATTTTAAAAAAATATAAATGGTTGGAATAAAACAATTTGAAACTTTGTATATTTGACAAAATTTTATGTGAAACTGTTTCGGGGATATGAGAAAGAATTCCATTTAATCAATAATTAACACATTAGTAGAGATATTCACACTTGTTAGGAGAAAAATCGTCAATTCCCCAAATAGTAGAGATTGAAAAGGGATAATATTAAAAAGGTACTTGCATGAGACGGTCTCACAGTGAAACAGTGCATAAATTGGATATTAACTTTTTAACACTTTGAATGAGTAAATACGATTTGTACTAAATTATACACCGTTTCATGCATGAGCATGAGACCGCCTCATACGAGTTTTTGTCATATTTAAAATTTATTAGTTTGTTATAAGGAATGAAAATGCAAAAAAGGCTAGTTGGATAAGAAAATATCAATACAAAAATGTCGGGACAATTTTCCCCAATCCAAGTGGCTTACAAGTTGGATGGGCTCAAGCAAATATGACACGTCAGGCTTGGACCGACTCGTTGGCCCGTTAACTTTTTTATTTTTTTTTGTGTGGGATTTTAAATAGGATGCATGATTTAGAAAGAAAAAAAAATACCAAATCTAATTTAGAAAACATAGAAAAAATGTATTACCTCCGTCCCAAAATAACGTGCACACTACCTTTTTTTTATCAAGTTTTAACAAATGAATTGTAATTTTAAGGAGGGGTATTATAAATCCACCTCTCATCTATTATATGTATCCTTTAAAATCACTTTATCATTTTAAATATTAATAAAAAACTCGCTCACTAAAACACGAGAAAACAGTAAACGTGCACATTATTTTGGGACGGAGGTAGTACGTATTAGTTATTACCGCAACTTTTTTTCTAAAGACAAATTAATTCATTAGAAAATTTTAGTAGATAAATTTTAAAATATATAAGCTTTGTTTCCTATTACTATGATTTTATATATTGTAAACTTTTGTTTTTTTTTTGAGCGAATTGTAATTTTTTGTTTAATTACTATATTTATGTAATTTCATCATTCAATAAGATTAATTAATTATTTTTTGTAATAAAAAAAGAGGCAGGACCAATTTTGTGGACTGGGCTTGACTATTACAAGCCTGGTGATGCGATGAGAGCGGCCCAAAGGCGCAGGTTATTAGCACCCCATGTTTAGGAAATACACCACTTAGATTAGTTCACCCCTCATCAGATTAGTACACTACTAATTAGTATTCTAAATTACCCCTTTCTCTCAAATCTCTTCATTTATTTGCAATTCGAAAAAAACAAAACACACAAATCCCTTCGTTCATTTTGGGTCTTGATTTAAACAAATGAACTTGCTTTACAAAACCATCGACTTTACGAATTTTTCTCGTTTTAAGAATTCAGGACTAATTTACCGATTTTTTGATTGATTTTCATAAAAATAATTCAAAAATTTCATGCTTTCTTGAAAAAATATTATGAAATTGTCAAAAAATTTCGAGAAAAATACTTGAAAAAAATGATTTGAGATAATCTGAGAAACTTTGAAACAAATTTTTGAAAAAAAACACTAATTTTCGGTAAACTATTTCAAACTCTACTAAATATTTTGATTTTTTTTTTTCAAATTTTCAATCGAAAAATTTATTTAAATTCTATTGGGGTAAGGTGGTGCATGTGGTTATAAGCAATTTACAAAAATTTAAAAATGGTGCATTTCCTAATGTTGGGGATGCTACCTGCGCCAAAAGCTTAAACAGGCCCATATTTCATAATTTCCTCTATACCCATCCCAACAACATGGAGGAGAACATACAAGACTTGTATTAAGTGCTCTAGAAGTACTAGTTTTTTTTAAAAAAAAATTATGTCTAACAACTTTAAAAATAAATATTTTTGGAGCACTTTTGAGAGTTCTAACACACACTTAGATTTCTCAACCGTTGAACCCAGTCCATCTTGTCTACAATTTCACGTACACAATCTACAACTCAATCTAACCTCATCTCTTATATTTATTAATGATACCAATCCAATTTGAGCAACTATAAAGAAGAACTACTTGATATTCTAAACCCATTTTAACAAGGAAAAATCTACCATACACTTAAATTGAGCAACAAACTCAATAACAAAACTTAAGATATCATACCATACCATACAATACATACAAGCGTGTATTAATGAAATGAGGCGTTAAATGGTTGGAGACACTTATACGAGGCGTCACAAATTTCAATAATCTTTGTAGCAAGGGTTGGTTTACCACGGCTCTTTATATAGGCAGAATGCTAGTACCAATAAATTTCTAAACTAAATCCGGATAGCAAGGCTAACCACGGCTTGCTAGTACCAATAAACAGAAGGGATAGTACGATAGGTAGCGTAATATCAGATTGCTTGAAGTCGTCGGTATGTACGACGGGACGAGGAGGAGAATCAAAATGGCGAGAAAAACGATACCCATGACCAAGACAGCAGTACTAAGCCACTTAAGTTTGCTAACTACTAGGAACACCCCATCCGTGAAAGCCATCGACATCATAGCAAGAGAAGTCCAATCACTAATTGAGCCCACATGAGAGCCACAGCAACAACAATGGAGCTGTACATGGCTATAATGTCACAGAAAACAAATATGTGAAATGCCTTGTCTCTCAGCATTGTCGCCATGCCTAAAGAGCTGTTGTACCCACCCGGTACAGTGAAACCGGCTGCAAAAGATACTGTTGCAACTAGAGCTGATACGAGCAACAGAATGTTGACTCTGTCCTTAAAAACATCAATGTTGGGACTCTTCAGCAGCTTTTAGTGCAGCCCAGGTCAAACGCTGAAGATCAAAGAAAGATGTCATGCTAGAGTAAAATTTTGGGTGAACCGAAAAAAAAATGTCCATTAACTTTCTAGTATTATAAAAACATGTCCAGTAACTTTGCAATTTTATAAAAAATGTCTTTCTAACTTTTAGAAAATGCCTAAATGACAAGTTAAATTAAGCAAAGTTAAGGGGTACTTTTTTTCAATTTACACTAAAATTTTGCTATTGAGATACTGCAAAACCAGCTTTGGCTGCCAAATATAGTGTAGATTCTCCGTCCTTGTTTTGTAAATACGATAGCTCCGGATCTATTTTAATCAAATATGCAGCAATGGAATTCCGACCGTTGGATAATGCTTCATGCAAGGCCGTGTTTCCTCTGTTATTCGTCGCCCTTAATAGATTGCTCCCGTCCCCATCTTTCGCAGGACAAATTATCAAAAGTGTCATTACCATCGCTTTGTTTCCATCTTTTGCAGCAAGATGCAACACAGTTTCTCCACTACAATTCTTCGACAACATCAGGGACGGTTGCTAAGAAATTTATTATAGCCTCGTTTCCATGTGAAGAAACGTGTTTCCAGCAGGGCTCAACCTGCGATCCTTGAATATCATCATCATCATCATCATCACCCAATCGCCGTCCGTCCATTTTACAACGCGTCCAAATGTGGATTACTGCAAGAAATTGCAAGTGCAACTTCAACAAAGGAATTATTTATATAGCAATCAGCAGCTGAATGGAATCAAGGAACAAGTTGGTTCCACGAATTTGCGCCAAAATTAGTATTCCCTTTTCATACACTGATTCTGGTATTTACGTTGACTAATCTGATTTAAAAATTGAAATGTAAAAAACATCATAATCATATTAAAATTGTATAATACTACTATACCAATAAAAAGAGCAAGTCAAATATTTCATGTAACCATCGATCTCACATCAGAGAATGGGCGTGATTTTTTCTGGAAATTATCAGGTTTTTTTTTTAATCACGGCTAAGAAGAAAAGTCTTTATTTATTTTTACTGACGCAAACAACAAGTGCGTGAAGATTGCTGTAGCTGCTTGTTTATTAATCAGCTGGATTTGTAAATTTAGTTGAATCTTCCAACTCCCTAATTTTATACTATGATTCAAACAGTTGACAAATTATTATATTAATAAAGCACTGGCCCTCAAACTCTTCTCCTTTAAATATTATAACATTATTAATTTGGGACATTATATTATTATTTGTATACAATTATTAACTAAAGCAAAATATAGGGTGAACAAGTTTCACGGTGAAACTGGTTGAGGAGTGTGACTTATATTACTAAAGAATGTAATTTTTTATCATAAAGGGTGTGACTTTTTACTATAAAGAATATTGCTCATAAAAGTGAAGGGTGTGACTTATATTATAGCAGAAAATGTCGTAGTGATAATTGAAGAGTGTGACTTATATTACTAAAGAGTATGCCTGTAAAAAAAAAAACAATTTCACGATAAACAAGTTTCACAGCATACTAACTCTTAACTAAATCATATAAAATAATGTGGAATTTGTTCAATCAATCTGCAGACTGCAATTAAAACATATATGACATGCTAATATATATTTTTTTAAATACAAGGACGGCATGAAACAGAGAAATCAGTATGTCAAACATACTTTTGCTAGCAAGTATCAGCATACCGAATGGATAGTAGAATAGATGGGGCATAATATCAAAATCATCAGGTAACTTTGTCTATGTCCAATCTTACTCCGATTAATGTTTTTAATGTTTTAATTTTGATCATTTCAATGTCAATTTTGGCCATTTAGGATCAAAATTGACATCAAAAGAAAAAAAATTTGGAAAAATTTAAAACATACCGAACTAAAATTGGATACAATCAAAGTTACATACCAATCAATCACAAGTGAAGGCACGACCAAAATGATAAACATTATAACCGCAACATAGAATTGAATTTCGTCTTATTGAAAAGAAAAAAGTTTCACCGTTTCAACGGATGACCGTTCTAAGGATGCATGAACCGTAATGAAAAGTTAAAGAGAGAACAGAGCATATTTATTCCCGAAACTATACATTTAGATTAATTTAACCGCAACCGTAAATACTTGGAAGATGTGCAGCATGGATTTGATCTATGCCTTGTCCTTTTTGCCAAACATTTCTTTTGGTTTTGACTTCTCATAGCTTCTGCAATAAGATCAAACTCAAATCATCCTACAACAGAATAGCTAGACGAATGTATTGATTCATATTATTGAACTAGAATTCAAGGAATATCAATTCAAATTTGAATATACAAGTATAGCTAATCCTATACAAAAACGTCAAGTCCCGGATATCAAACGGGTTAGTTAAAAAATATTTTAAGTACCAGTAATTTTTTACTTTTTCACAAATCGTCCCAAAATAGTTTTAAAAAACAAAAATCAGTTTAGTCCCGCACGTTTGTACATTGCTGAATGTACGTCCAGTTTTTGCAAACTGATGTCGTTGTTCGTACATTTCTGGCCTGTGACTCTCACCTTTTCGTAAATCGTCCCAAAATAGTTTTAAAAGGTCAATTTAGTCCTATAACTTTGTACATTGCTCAACTTACGTCCAACTTTTGCAAACCGATGATGTTTTTCATTCATTCTTGGTCCCGTAACTCTCACCTTTTCACAAATCGCCCCAGGTCATGTGCCACAAACAATGACATTTGGCAAAAGCAGGGCTGGCCCTGTGGCTGCACCGTCGCACAGGGCCCCGCCTCCGACGAGGCCCCAGATTTTTTTTATATATATACTATATATTTTATTATGCTGTGTACTTAGCGCATACTGTAGCTGGCAGAGTTGGTTCTACATTTAAGCGTAAGGCTTTACGGATTTGTGTGGTGCAGGATCGATTCTACTATTATATTTTGCTGCTAGCTGCTATATTGATCAACCCTCCCTTTTTTTTCTAATTATATTTTGCTGCTAGATGCTATATTAACTACGCATCATGTCATATTTTTTCAAATCCCTTATAATTTCCTTTATTTTTTATTATTTTATTATATTTTGCTGCTACATTGATTACTCGACATCTCATATTTTCCAAATTCCTATATTAGTTTACTTTTTCTTATTTTATTATATTTTGTCGTATTGATTATGCGTTAATTTGGTGTCTTATTTGATGAGTTTGATATATAATGTATTTCATTATTCTATTTTTCATTTTAATTATTTAATTAACGAAATTGTTTTAATATTTAGGTTTCGTTTATTTATTATATTTATTATACGATATACAAAGGGCCCAATATTATTTTTTTGCACCGGGCCCTTCAAATCGTTGGACCGGCCCTGAACAAAAGTGAAACATAAAATGAGCATTGTTCAAAATTATGTGACTAAAATGAATAATTTAACTATATTGGGATGATTTGCAGAAAGGGTAAAAGTTAAGACCAAAATATGTTTTTAACTCGATATCAAACAGTACTTAACCACAAATTATGAACTTTAATTAAGTGCAGAACAAAGACGTCAGTAATGCTTATAATAAAAATTCTATCGCATTCACTTCTCCAGCAATTCTCAAAACAGATAAAAATGAATAATAAGAATAACGTAATGTATTGATTCATATTCTTGAGAATTGATGGAATATAGACAAATTTCTATCGCATTCACTTCTCTAGAAATGGAGTAAAATTCACTTTTGGTCCCACAGGACATGACACCTAACGATTTCAGTCTCAACACTTATCACTTTGGTCCCAAAACTATTTTTTCATGCAGTTTTGATACTTAAACTTAACTGCAGTTTTGGTCCCACGGGATAAGGTTTTGGGACCAAAAGTACAGTTGAACTTAACTGATTAACTGCATGAAAAAATTCTTGCAAGACCAAAATAGTGAGTATTGATGAGTTCCCATGTCCCATGGGACCAAAAGTGAATTTTTGGTGTCGTTCTCAAACGTATAAAAATTATTGAAATGAACAAGGAGCTTACTTTGGGTTGAAACGGACTAAATCCATGAAATCTATATCCATCTTTCGGAGCTTAGGATGGGGAATTCCCAACTCCCTCATCACAAACAACTTGATCTTTAAAATTCTCCCACCCAATTTTCATAATCTTCTTCATTCATGATTGCGAAAACACCCAATTCGTTAAAAATCAATTTCTAGGGTTGTGAGTTGTGACAGATGATTATATATGGGCCCAGGTTATTAACACCCCCATCTTTAGGAAATGCACCCTTCTCTCACTCATCCTTCCATACAAGCCTTCCTAACCCCGTCCCTGCCCCCAACGCCACCTGCATCCCACAATACCTCCAACCGCAATGTTCAACTCCCCACACTCCACGCCAAAATCACTCAATCTCTATTTTTTTGGGAACAAAACTTGTGTGTACATTTGAATCATTGCTGTTTATCTTGTTGTCCATAATGGAAACAATTACAAATTTACTCACGAATTATTTGAATTTTTTCGGAAAAAAAGTCTGAATTTTTTGAATTATTTTTTTAAAAAAAATCGATATATAAATTTTCATTCTTTAATTTCGAATTTTTTGGTTTTTCTCATAAATAATTTCTGAAATTTTTGGTTTTTTTCATAAACAATTTCCGAAATTTT
Organism: Stenogyne calaminthoides; assembly: GCA_037126765.1. Taxonomy (NCBI): domain Eukaryota; kingdom Viridiplantae; phylum Streptophyta; class Magnoliopsida; order Lamiales; family Lamiaceae; genus Stenogyne; species Stenogyne calaminthoides. The sequence continues at coordinate 29,050,704 of JBBCBC010000019.1, forward strand.
TAGGATTTAAAAAAAAAAAATTCGAAACAAATCTGAAAATTGATTTTTGTTTTTCCTTTACGATTTTTTTGGTTTTTTTTTAAAAAAAAATGCTGAAATAATTAGATTACTTGAATTTCTTTTAAATTGATCTTGAACAAATATGTAGAGGCAACTCGTGTTGACTCGGTATTGACTCCGTGGAGGTTGGGGGTGCATAAATTAAATTGAGTTTGAATCACAAATGATCTCATAACTTTGGTCTCAAATAAATTTAGTCCCATAAGTTTTTTTATCTTTTATTTAGTCTCAATAACTTTGACAGTGTCTAATTGAAGTCCCAAATTGACCGGAACATCGTCGTTTTACCGTTTTTTATTTGGGGTTTTTCTGCGGATGTTGTGACTGGACTGCCACGTGTATTTTTTTTAGCTGCTGGAAATTTCAGGCATATATAATTGAAAATTTTAAACTTAAAATTTAAAAAAATTGACGGCAAAAATTAGTCAAACACACTTAAAAATACACATGACAGTACACGTGGCAGTCAAGTCACAACATCTGTCGGAAAGCCCCAAATAAAAGGGAAAATGACGTTGTTTCGGCCGTTTTGGGACTAAAATTGGACATTGTCAAAGTTATTGAGACTAAATCGACGATAAAAAAAATTATGGGACTAAATCTATTTAAGGTCAAAGTTATGAAATCATTTGTAATTCAAACTCAATTAAATTTAAAAATAGATCTATTTAAATTAAAAAGAGGTAATATTGTATTTTTATATTGTCCTTTATTTTTTAAAGAGTGTGAGGGGTGAACTTCCTAAAGATGGGGGTGTTAATAACCTGGATTGCCACCTCCAATATTGGAAATGATTATTATTATCATAAAATTTGTTTAATTTCCCAAATTATTTAGGTATTTAATCCACTTAAATTTTTTATTTTTAGTTAAAACAAAATTCTGTATTTAAACAATATAATAATATTTTAAAATTATTCAATAGAATAAATTAAAAATATATATATTATTTTAACTTTTAGAGTGGAATAAATGATAGATAGTCAATTCCTCCCAAAATACCCAAAAATGGGGATTCCAGTACATATCAAACCATGAAACAAAGAATTGTAGTTTTTCTACCAAATTTTAGATGAAAAATAATATATTGTCAACTAATATTTCAGTTCCAGGACATATCAAACCATGAAACAAAGAACGGTAGTTTTGCTACAAATATTTTAGATGAAAAATAATATATTGTCAACTAATATTTCATTATTTTTTTTCCACCACCACTACAAAAAAAATGCAATATTAGCAAAGAGTATAAAGGAAAGGGCTATCTTCCCTTGCTAAAGAAATGATGTGGCATGTCCTCATTGGCCAAACACATTACGGTCAAAGCTAAAAGAATGCACCCCATTTTTAGTTTTTAAAATATTAAGTAATATATCACACTACAAAAAAGGCGGGTTTTAACGACGGAAATTAGCAATGGTTAACCAAGCCGTCGGTAATAGCGACGGTTTTAGTCAAACCATCAAATTCACAACATTTAGCGACGGATCAAAAAACCGTCGGGGTCAGCGACGGTTTAACGACGGTTCATCGGCGGCTAGTCCGAATCGGAATTTTTAGCGACAGGCTTAGCGACGGTTTTTTGAAAACCGTCGCTACACTTTGCGGAAAACGAAGAGATACGCCCCTTGGGAGGCGGTGTCATTAAAGTTAGCGACGGATATGTGAAATCCGTCGCTAAATCCAATTCTATAAATACCGGACCAGCCTGCCTATTTGTTTCATCAATCAAATCAGAAAGCAATACAAACAAGCCTCGTTCATCTGTATTCTTCGATATTCACGATACTACTTTAATTATTTTTTCGTATATTTATTTATATATAATTTTATTTTATATAATATAATTAATATATAAATTTCATATTTTATTTAGATGGCTGCTGAAAGTGGTGTTGGGTAATTGCACGGATCTATTCGGGATGAATATTTAAATACAAATTTAATTCTAACAATTATTACTAGTATTGATTAATCCTATATTAATTCAAATAATAATTCAAAAACAAATCATGCATATAAACAGTTCACGTAAATCCTACGCATGCGGAATTACTACGAGTTTACGTGAACGTACCTCTTGGAATGGCAATGGACTCATCGATGAAAACACACCAAAAAGCCTTCCCAAGTATTCCCTTAGTTCTTGCTCGACAATCCGGTGGAAGGATGCTCGCGAACAATTAACAAAAGAAAAAATAAAAAATTGTTGCACCACCTTTGTGGATTTACTAATTTTTCCAGCACATGAAATTGTACACTCACAATTGACGTTTTTCGAAAATACACTCACCTTCCCAAGTATTCCCTTGGTCCTTGCTCGACAATCCGGTGGAAGGATGCTCGCGAACAATTAACAAAAGAAAAAATAAAAAATTGTTGCACCACCTTTGTGGATTTACTAATTTTTCCAGCACATGAAATTGTACACTCACAATTGACGTTTTTCGAAAATACACAATCTGTCGACGTTTCAAAATATTTGATATTTTATCGACGCTGATATTTTTTTTCTAAAACCAATTTTAAATGTTATCTGGGGATGAACCATTCATCCCCTATTTATAATAGAGAGGGGGACGAAAATTAGGGCTCAAAATAGGGTTAGGAAAGATCTTTTCTTGATCTCCAAGAAATCTTGAATATATCCCATATATTCTTCTTTCCATGTGTATTTTTCCACAAAAATCTCACACCCTTATTTAACCCATTTTTTAGAAATTAATAGGAGGCTTTTCAAGATTGGATCTTTCTTGAATTTATGAGATATTATTGTATTCCAAGAATACATATCTTTTTCCATAAAATTTTTTCAAGAAAATCATTCTTCCTATTATTACTCTATATATTTCGAAAATCACAATTAAAGAAACCAAGTGGGAGATTTCTTGAATTTATGAGATAATCTTGTATTCCAAGAATACTTATCTCCTTTCCATAAAATCTTTTCAAGAAAATTCTTCTCCTTCTTTTTCTTTAATAATTTCGAAATTTTAAGGAAAATAATGCAACAATAATTTATTTTATTTTTAAACACATTTTTCAGTTATTGGACTTTATGTTGGGCTACTTGAGGGGCCTTTAGGAGAATTAAGATTGAACCTTCCAATGGATCTTGAATTATCAATATTGAGCCACAATATTATTCAAGCCCATAAATATTAATTAATCCCACTACATAATTAATATTGCACTATCCATCTTAACCTATATTACAGTTAATATGGCTCCCGGTTATTATTTCCCGTGTTTAAGATTATCTAACCCATTAATTAATTCAAGCCACTGAAATAACTTTTCATTAATTAATATCTTTTATCCTTGGTAAAGGAACGGTTCAACATTATTATCCATACCGGAAACTAGTTCCACTTGCAAGATTTGGTATGATAAATCTTATGAACCTCCCAAGGGGGCAAATCGAATAAGCTTACTTGCACACGATTCTCCGTATTAAATCTTAGCAATCGCATGTGACCAATAATATTGCCCAAGATATAAAGTATTGAATCTCGTGGATTCTCTACCAGTAATAAGTCAAAGCAATAACTACTAACCACACACGATCCTATTTAAGGGACGAAGATTAAGAAATAACTAACCACTGAGGTCTAATTCTTCCTAGTTCAGTGCTGAAGAATTTGTCCTCCTGTAGGTTCTATTAAATACATCAGTCATGCACTAGTGTAATCTCTTGGTCAAGATAAACCAATCTGAGCCTTACACTTCAACCTTTCACGATGGATTGTTCATTTCCATCTAGGTCGTGAATGTTGTACTTTTGGTTACAAGGAACTGTTAATTTAATCTTTTGTGATCTGATATCACTAAATTAACTACAATGTAACACGTACTATTTATTGAACAGTTATGCAGTAAATATATGTAACATTCGATGATATTTAAAGCATCAGTGATAAACAATTTATTTCAGTAAATAAGTCCGAAATTCAGTTTTGATTATACAAAGTAAAAGCATACTTTCCAGTATAATCCCAACAAGTGGTAACGTTCCTGCTTCATCCCGAGGGCCTACTACTGATTTGTCTATCAATATTGTTAATGGAGCGTAAGTGTTGTTTTTTTATACGATGATAATTATATAATTAATTAATTTAATACAATAATTATTAATTCTGTATTTATTTTTTAATGTGTTATATATAGTATTGTACCTGGTCACCAGGCTTCCTGTATAGCCTACAACGTCATCATGCGGGTGGGAATTGTTGTCAACGCTTATCGTTGGAAAAATGTGCCAACTGATCAGCGTCAATTGTATTTTGAGGAGTTTACGGTATAAAATTTACTTAAAATATTTTATTTTAATATATATTGTTAAAATTAATTTAATTAATTATTGTATTATTTTTTAAATATAGAAATAATTTACGTGGAGTCCCGAGCTCGAGACCAATGTAGTTTATAAGGCATTTTATAAACTTGCTGCAACGCGTTACCATGACATGATGTACAAGTGGCGTACACAGTGGAGGGAAGACGGGGTTAATTTATCAGAAGAACTTGGACACGAAGTTTGGGAGTCAATTGTAGCTGTTTGGAGGGCAGATCCCTTCTAGGATCATTGTTATTTTAATTATGTTATGAACAATTTTTAATTTTATTTTTAATTATGACTGAAAACTTTTAATTATCATTGAACAATTTTAATTTACATATATTTTTTTAAAAAAATTTGTGTATTTAGCGACGGTTATTTGAATTCCGTCTCTATTAACGACGGAAATACCCGTCGCTGGACCGTCGTTAGTAGCGACGGTTTCTAGTGACCGTCGCTGAATCCATCGCTAAAATCTGTTAAAACCAAACGACAGAGTCTGCAGAACTTTCAAAAACCAACAAAAACTGTCGAAAACCAATACCAAATTTTGTGTAGATAGAGGCGAAAATAGTTTTTTGAAGTGCATATTGTGTAGTGGAAGCATATCTACTCCTCGAGGATGATTTTACCATACGTTTTCATATTTCTACCGTTTAAAAATATATATAGTGTAATGTAAATATATAATTGATAAGTTTGGTATTGTCATATATTTTATTGATAGTTTATGTTAAATGAATATTGTGATCATAGCTAGATGAATATTGGGTACATAGTTTATGTTAAATGAATGTATTTGATGTTATTTGATAGAAGAACATATTTGGATATTTACATATACAGATGAAACTCTGTCAATTTTTTTGTTGAATTAACATATTGATAATGATTTGAAACAGATGGAATATCCGAATCGTCAGTGGATGTATTCGACTCCTCGACTTATCAACTGAAGTATACATATGGAGTTCTTGAATGAAGTTAATAGCTTCATTCAGTGTGTAATTAATCATGGTGCAACAAATTTAGAAGGTCGTATAAGATGTCCGTGCAGTGCAAAAAAATGTCAAAACAAGTCATACCGAGAGACTGTGGATGTTCAGACACATATCATCATGAATGGTTTTGTTCCATATTACTACAATTGAACACGTCATGGTGAAGAGCGGTGGAATGTTGATTTCAATGACCTTGAAGTGTATTATAATACTCTCAAATACAATGAGACACACGATGATCATGGATTCGATGATCCCGAGTATGATTCGAGCCACCCGCAAATGGATACACCGGATATGTATCATACGATGATCAGGGAAGCTGGTGGGATTCAAGATGAGGCTATGGAGAAGGAACCTGTTGGGATTATACTGAAAAGTATGCTTTTTACTTTGTATAATCGAAACTGAATTTTCAGACTTATTACTGAAATAAATTGTTTATCACTGATGCTTTAAATATGATTGAATGTTATATATATTTCTTGCATAACTGTTCAATAATTAAATGCGTGTTACAATCTTTGTAGTTAATTTAGTGATACCAGTCACATAAGATTAAATTAATAAATCCTTGTAACTAAAAAAAGTACACCATTCACGACCTAGATGGAAATGAACAACCATCACGAAAGGTTGAGGTGTAAGGCTCGATTGGTTTGTCTTGACCAAGAGATTACACTAGTGCATGGTGATCTTGATTGAATAGGACCCTCTGGGGAGGATAAATTCTTGAATCAAACAAGGAAGAATTAGACCTCGATGGTTCGTTGTTTCTTAACCTTCGTCCCTTAAATAGGATCACGTGGGATTGGTAACTATTGCTTTGACTTATCATGGGTAGCGAATCGAGAAATTCAATACTTTTTATCTTGGGCAATATTATTGGTCACATGTGATTGCTAAGATTTAATCTGAAGAATCGTGTGCAAAATCGCTTTTGCTTGATTTGGCCCTTAGGGAGGTTCATAAGTTTTATCATACCAAATCTTGCAAGTGGAATTAGTTTCCTTATGGATAATAATGTTGAACCGTTCCTCGACCAAGGACAAAAGATATTAATTAACGGAAAGCTATTTGATGGCTTGAATTAATTAATGGGCTAGATAATCTTAAACACGGAAAATAATGACCTGAGCCATATTGATGTAATATGGGTTAAGATGGATGGTCTGATATTAATTATGTAGTGGGATTAATTAATATTTATGGGCTTGAATTATATTGTGGCTCAATATAGATATTCAAGATCCATTAGAAGGTCAAATCTTAATTCTCCTAAAGGCCCCCTGAGTAGCCCAACATATAGTCCAATAACTGAAAATGTGATTAAAATAAAATAAATATTGTTGCTTAATATTTCCTCTAATTTTCGAAATATATGGATAAAAGAGGGAGAAAGATTTTCTTTGAATTTTATTATGGAATGAAGATATGTATTCTTGGAATACAAGATTATCTCATTAAATTCAAGAAATCTCCCACTTGGTTATCTATGTAGAAGATTTAGAAATTTTGAAAATATAGTGGGCAAGAAAGATTTTCTTGATTTTCTTGAAAATATATTATGGAAGATATGTATTTCTTGAAATACAAGAATATCTCATAAATTCAAGAAGATCCAAATCTTGGATTCTTGTACACAAATTTTCGAAAATAATCCATAATAGAGGAGGTGGGTTTTTTGTGGAATATTTTAATTATGGAAAAAAGAATATAGAAGATATATTCAAATTTCTTGGTGACCAAGAAAAGTCTTTTCCCACATTGAAATATCACTAAATTTTCGACCACCCTCCCTCTTATAAATAGGGGATGATTAGTTCATTCTCAAGTACAATTCCATGTGCTGGAAATATTAGCAAATCCACATAAGTGGTGCAACAAAGTTTATTTTTTCCTTTTGTTAATTGTTCATGAAAGTATCCTTCCACCGGATTGTCGAGCAAGGGCTAAGGGAATACTTGGGAAGTCCTTTTGGTTAGTCCGTCCGACTGAAGTCACTACCATCCCGAGAGGTACGTTCACGTAAACCCGTAGATTCCGCATGCGTAGGTTTTACGTGGCTTTTTATATGCATGATATGTTGTTGCAATTATTATTTGAATTAATATATGATTAATTCATGCTAGTAATAATTAATGAATTAAATTTGTATTTAAATATTCATCCCGAATAGATCATGCAACTCATTCCCCAACAATCGTATCGAGCCACTTGTTTTGACTCAATTTTTTTAAATTGTAATTTAATTAAGTGGACATTAAATTTGAAATTGGATAGTAGAATCATTAGATCTGCTTTTGTAGGTATCCAATTGTCATGGATTTTAATGTTTTATTTTGCATGCATATAAACCGTGGTTTTTTAATTCGATTCGTTTGGATTTGTTTTTGCCTCGTGAGAAAATCCACGAGTAGACTAGGATTTGTTTGATTTGATCAATGTAATAGACTAGTCTAGATCTAGGTTTATTTATTTTTTGTAAATAAATTATAACCGGATCGGGAATGAAGAGACGAAAAATTAAAGGATGAAATCCGAAATCCGAGAACGAAGGGCGGCGGGCGTGGCTATGACGCACGCTTGGCAAGGCGCAAGGCCGAAGGGGCGGCGAGGATGAGCTCCAAGACGGACGGGGTGCTCGGCGCCAGCCGAAAGCGGGCGAGGCATGTCGCAGACCGGGCTGTGGCCTTAGACGCTTTGGCCCCGCGAGGACGCGGGCGAGGCGGAGGCGGTGAAGTTAGCCAGATCTTGTCGCCCTACCAAGAATTGCCGACCCCACCGACATCTTGGAGGCGTCTTTGTGGCGGGCAACCCGGCCGGCCGTGTCGAGGTCGCTTAGCTGTCGGTCCAGCCAAGGGCGGCGGATCTGGAAGTGCATCATCATTGCCAGCGAACAGCGTGGTGGTTCGAGCAATGTTTTGTTCGAGATGAAGTATTTTTTCGAGATGAACGAGTGGGAGAAATTCGAGACGTGTTTCTTCAAGATCAAGCCAAGAAAAATCAAACCATGACAATTGGATAATTTGTGCCCAATATGTTTATTTTTCTGTTTTGCTTGATTTATTTGTGCTATCTTATGCTTTATTTAATTTGTTTAAATGTGTTTGCATGAGGGTTGCCAAATGGAAAAATCTCAACTTCAAAATTACTAAGTATGTTTAAATAATTAATTGACAATTTTATTCCGGATAATAAAATTGAATTAATTTTGACCTCCATGATTTATTTATTTGTGAATTCTTTTGAAGAAATTCCCCCAACGGGACGGTCAAAAGATAGGTTTCACATGAATGAATTCCAAACGGATGATTGTGGGTTATTATTAGTAGCGGCGATGACCCTCCCAACGAGGCTTGATCAAAGCGAAATAGTAATCATGTATTTAATCATGGTTATTACTTAGGTATAAAATTGATATGCATATACTTCTCCGAAGTCCCTGTCAATTTTATATTGGTCAAGTGGGAGCCAACTATTAATCTGGATATTAAGGGTTTGTAACTGTTCTTGTTTGTAACCCGCTTGAATGTGTTTAAATAATGACCCACCCAACGTGGCTTATTTAAACTATTTTTGAGATGTTGGGCGATGCATGTTCATATTTTTTTTGAGATTTTAATATGATGCATGTGATCAAACCTTGTGATATATTTGTGCTTATGCATTTTATTGTTTATTTCGATTCATCATGTCATAACCTTTTAATCCAATTGCTCAATATCTTTGAAAAGACAATTTGCTCAATTTGAGAAAATTTTTGTTGATTGAAATCGAAAACTCACTATTGTCCTCATTTGCACAAAGCCATAGCTGGGTTCTGACCACACCTAAACAGGATAAACCATCAGATGAGTCCACTAAAACGGTTAAGAAAGAGTATGCTGACTGGGAGCGGTCTAACGAAATGGCTAAGTGTACCATCTTGACTTCTATGTCAGATGTGTTGCAACACCAACACCGTAACGTTGAGACCGGCCATGAAATCATGACTAGTCTTAAAGCGATGTTTCAACATCGAACCGTGTGGTTAAATCGATCACCATGAGGGACTTGATCTCTATGAAAATGGTGGAGGGAACGCCGTAAGGAGCACACGTTCTCCGATGATGGCTCACCTTAATAAACTTGAGGTACTTGGCGCTGAATACGATATCGAGACCCAAATCGATTTCGTGCTCCATTCTCTGCCGAAAAGCTTTGAACAATTCAGGTTGAACTACCAGATGAATAATCAAAAGTTCTCGATGCGATCCATTGCAAGCTTTAGTCTCGGCAGAGGCGATATTAGAAAGGAAAAAAGCCCGAGCCTTAGTAACAAACCTGACCTTCTTCTTCTTCTAGACCAAGGGGTGGTAAGAACAAAAAAGGAACAAAGGCCACAAACAAGTGAACTCAAGTGTTGCCAATGGCAAAGATAAGGTGAAGAAGGGTGGTGGAGTGAACAAGCCCCTAAGGGGAAGTGCTTCAAGCTAGCGGTGAGAAAGGACATTGGAGGTCGACTGTTCGGACTAAGAGGGATGGAAAGAAAGGTAATTCTCACGCACTAGTTGTTGAAACTTGTTTAGCGGCGTATGCCTCCCATTTTGTGGGTGGTGGATCGGGATCCACTAATCATGTTTGTTTCACATTCTGAGGGTTCAAGCGGACCCGACAACTTAGTGGGAGTGAGGTCCTCATCACACTGGGCGATGCTACGAGAGTGGCAGCTGAAGCAGTGGGAGAAGTGCACCTGTCTTATGAAGACAGTGTTTTAATTTTTGAGATATTCTTTACGTTCCGAATTTTTAGAAAGAATTCATTTTCAGTTTCTAAACTTTTATGATGGATATTTTGGTTACTTTTTAATAAAGTTGTTACTAATTTTATTTTTTGATAAATTTATCTGTCATGGAACGTTGTTGAATGATCTCTATACAATTAACTGTGCACACCACTCACGAAATGTATCCTATAACACATCAATCAAGCTTTTGAGAAAAGAAAACGTTCATCAGACGTGAACGAGACACTTCTTTGACATCTAAGAATAGGGTCATATAAATCCAAAGAGGATCCAAAGGATGGTGAGAGACGGTTCACTAAGGTTTTCTCCAAGTTGAACCGATTCCAACCTGCGAATCATGTTTGGAGAGTAATATGACCGAGAGGGCATTTGGAGCCAAGGGGAATAGGGCCAAAGAAGTGTTAGAAATCGTTTACACAGATGTGCGTAGTTCAATGTCAACCAAAGCAAGAGGAGGTTATGAGTAATTTTATTGATGATTACTCAAGGTACATTTTCCTTATGAAACATGAATCTGAGACCTTTGAGAAATTCTAAGAATTTAAGGCTCAAGCAGAGAATCATGTGGAAAAATGTATCAAGTCTCTACGATCTGATCGTGGAGGCGAATACCTCAGCGATGAGTTTTTGAACTACTTATCTGATGAAGGGATTGTATCCCAGCTCACCGCACCCGGAACCCCTCAACAAAACGGGGATTGCAGAGCGAAGCAACATAATTCTTTTGGAAATGGTTAGATCAATGATGAGTTATGCGGATCTTCCCAAGTCGTTCTGGGGTCATGCCTTGGAAACAGCGGCTTACATTCTGAACTTGGTGCCATCCAAATTAGTTCCCAAAACTCCCAAAGAATTGTGGACCGGGCGCAAGCCTAGTATGAGACACATGAAGATTTGGGGGTGTACGGCCTACGTGTTGGATAAGGAAACCGGTAAATTGGATTCTCGATCAAAATTAAGGCTGTTTGTAGGATACCCCGAGGGAACAAAAGGGTGTATGTTCTATGGTCCTGAAGATCAAAAGGTGGTCATAAGCACCCACTTTAGATTTTTGGAAGAAGACTATATGAACCAAAGAAAACCCAGAAGTGAGATTACCTTAAATGAGCTTAGAGGGCAAACCTCATTGCCAACTGTACTAGATGATATACCAAACGATACGCTTTCACAACCGGAGCCTCGTCGTAGTGGGAGGGTTGTTAGATAGCCCGGGAGATTCATGGGAATAGGAGAGTCCTCGAACTTGATTCCCGGACAAGACGAATCAGACCCATGGACATATGACGAGGCACTCCAAGATAAGGATGCAGATTCTTGGCAAACAACAATAAAAACCGAAATGGGTTCTATGTTTCATAATAGAGTGTGGGAGCTAGTCGAACCACTTAATGGGGTCAAACCCATTGGATGCAAGTGGGTATATAAGAGGAAAAGAGGACCGGACGGGAAGGTTGAAACCTTCAAAGCAAGACTAGTGGCGAAAGGATATACTCAGAAAGAAGGGATCGATTATGAGGAAACTTTTTCGCCAGTAGCCATGCTTAAGTCCATCTGTATTCTCTTATCGATTGCTGCGCATTTCAACTTTGAAATTTGGCAAATGGATGTCAAGACAACTTTCCTTAACGGAAGTCTTGACGAAGAGATCTATATGCAACAACCCCAAGGTTTCATTGAAACAAGCCAAGAACATCTTGTTTGTAAGCTCAAGAAGTCCATTTACGGACTCAAACAGGCATCCAGACTTGGAACCAATGTTTTGATCATGTTATAAAGTCTTATGGGTTTGATCAAAACGATTTTGAAAGTTGTGTGTATAAAAGCGTGTCGGGACTGCATTGGTATTCTTAGTATTGTACGTAGATAACATTGTGATCATCAGGAACGATGTGAAGGTGTGATCAGACGTAAGGGCATGTTTTTCAAAACAGTTTGATATGAAAGACTTAGGGAAAGCCGGACAAATCCTTGGGATCAAGATCACTCGAGATCGCAAGATAAGGATGATCGGGTTATCGCAAGTTTCATACATAGACACTGTTTTGAAATGCTTCAGCATGCAAGATTCCAAGAAAGGATTCGTACCTTTCAGACTTGGAATCCATCTATCCAAGAAAATGTTCCCTAAGACGAAAAGGAGATAAATGACATGAAAGGTATTCCTTGTGCTTCGGCTGTCGGAAACCTTATGTATGCAATGCTGTGTATGAGACAGGATATCTGCTTTGTCGTAGGCATGGTAAAAAGATATCAAAGTAACCCAGGGAAAGCGCATCTGAAAAGAACTCGGGATAGAATGTTGATTTATCAGTCAGATACTCCAATCCCCATCGGCTACACGGACTCGGATTTCCAATCAGATATAGATTCGAAAATTATCTTTCCTCGATTAGTGTGTTTCCATTTGGGAAGTGTAGCCATCAAATGGACCGAGTGTGAAGCGAATGCATCAACGACTCAACCATGGGACTCGGGTAAGTAGGCTGCTTTGTGAAGCGATGAAAGAACGGATTGGGCTCTGAGATCTTCTTAGTGGACTTGGATGGTGTTACGAATTTTTCTAGCAATATCTGCTGGGGCGATTTGCAAATTCAAGAGAACCAAGAGTCCACGAGTCAAACAAAACACATTAAAGGAAAGACATCTTATCGAGAAATCGTTAAGAGAGAGATATAGATGTGGCAAAGATAGCGTCGAGGACGACTAGCGAGATCCATTCACAAAGCGTCTGCCTCTGAATACATTCGAGACATGTGAGTGGAATGAGTGTCAAGCCAGTTGCCAATACTGCTTTGAGTATAAGTGGGAGAAATTATTAGGTTAGTGTAGGTGACATTAGATGTCACGGACTACTCGAGACGTGTTATAGTATACTTAAAAAGGACTTTGAGTATAAGTGGGAGATTGTTGGGATTATCTTTGAAAAGTATGTTTTTACTTTGTATAATCGAAACCTAATTTTCGGACTTATTATTGAAATAAATTGTTTATCACCGATGCTTTAAATATGATTGAATGTTATATATATTTCTTTGCATAAGCTGCTTCAATAATTAAATGCGTGTTACATCAGTAGTTAATTTAGTGATACCCGATCACGAAGATTAAATTAATAGTCCCTTGTAAATCGCCATTCACGACCTAGATGGAAATGAACAACCATCGCGAAAGGTTGAGGTGTAAGGCTCGATTGGTTTGTCTTGACCAAGAGATTACACTAGTGCATGACCGATCTTGTTGAATAGGACCTCTGAGGGAGGATAAATTCTTGAAACCCGAACAAGGAAGAATTAGACCTCGGTGGTTCGTTGTTTCTTAACCTTCGTCCCCTTAAATAGGATCACGTGGGATTGGTAACTATTGCTTTGACTTATCATGGGTAGCGAATCAGAGAGATTCAATACTTTTTATCTTGGGCAATATTATTGGTCACATGTGATTGCTATGATTTAATACGAAGAATCGTGTGCAAGTACGCTTGCTTGATTTGGCCCCTTGGGAGGTTCATAAGTTTTATCATACCAAATCTTGCAAGTGGAATTAGTTTCCGGTATGGATAATAATGTTGAACCGTTCCTCGACCAAGGACAAAATATATTAATTAACGAAAAGCTATTTCAGTGGATTGAATTAATTAATGGGCTAGATAATCTTAAACACGGAAAAATAATGACCGGGAGCCATATTGATTTAATATGGGTTAAGATGGATGGTGCAATATTAATTATGTAGTGGGATTAATTAATATTTATGGGCTTGAATTATATTGTGGCTCAATATTAGATATTCAAGATCCATTAGAAGGTCCAATCTTAATTCTTCTAAAGGCCCCCTGAGTAGCCCAACATATAGTCCAATAACTGAAAAAGTGATTAAAATAAAATAAATATTGTTGCTTAATATTTCCTCTAATTTTCGAAATATATGGATAAAAAAAGGAGAAAGATTTTCTTTGAATTTTGTTATGGAATGAAGATATGTATTCTTGGAATACAAGATTATCTCATTAAATTCAAGAAATCTCCCACTTGGTTATCTATGTAGAAGATTTCAAATTTTGAAAATATAATAGTGGGCAAGAAAGATTTTCTTGATTTTCTTGAAAATATATTATGGAAGATATGTATTTCTTGAAATACAAGAATATCTCATAAATTCAAGAAGATCCAAATCTTGGATTCTTGTACATAAATTTTCGAAAATAATCCATAATAGAGGAGGTGGGTTTTTTGTGGAATATTTTAATTATGGGAAAAAGAATATAGAAGATATATTCAAGATTTCTTGGTGACCAAGAAAAGTCTTTTCCCACATTGAAATATCACTAAATTTTCGACCACCCTCCCTCTTATAAATAGGGGATGATTAGTTCATTCTCAAGTACAATTCCATGTGCTGGAAATATTAGCAAATCCACATAAGTGGTGCAACAAAGTTTATTTTTTCCTTTTGTTAATTGTTCGTGAGTATCCTTCCACCGGATTGTCGAGCAAGGGCTAAGGGAATACTTGGGAAGTCCTTTTGGTTAGTCCGTCCGACCAAGTCAATTGCCATCCCCCGAGAATGCGTTCACGTAAACCCGTAGATTCCGCATGCGTAGGTTTTACGTGGCTTTTTATATGCATGATATGTTGTTGCAATTATTATTTGAATTAATATAGGATTAATTCATGCTAGTAATAATTAATGAATTAAATTTTTATTTAAATATTCATCCCGAATAGATCTGTGCAACTCATTCCCCAACAGAACCAAATGAGGAAGAAGCTAATTTTTACAGAATACTCAAAGCAGCTGACGAAGATCTGTATGATGGATGTCAAACTCACTCTCTGTTGTCATTCAATGCTCGACTCATGGCTATCAAGGCTGAGAACAAACTTTCTCAAAGAGCCTATAACCAGATTAGTAAGTTGATCAATGAGGTATGTCCTCTCAGTAATTAGGTGCCCATTACAGAATATCAAGCCAAAAATCTGTTGAAGAGTATGGGTCTACCAATAGATAGTATTGATTGTTGTATCAATAACTGCATGTTATTCTGGGGTAACGAAGAAGATGCGAATCTAGATAAGTGCAGATTTTGTGGGCTCTCTCGGTACAAAGTACCGCGACGGAACTGGACTGACGGTCGAGGGAAGCAGAAAACGAAGAAGAAAGTGGCAAATAAAATAATGTATTACCTCCCGATCATTCCTCGTCTTCAGAGACTATATCAATCTTGTGCCACATCCAAAGATATGACATGGCATCATACAGAGACTGATCCTGATACCTTAGAGATGAGACACCCTGCTGACTCGATGGCCTGGAAACATCTTGATGAGGTATTTCCTATTTTTTTTACGAACCTAGCAACGTTCGGTTAGGTCTCAGCACTGATGGTTTTTGTCCATTTGGAATGCAAGGTAAGCAGTATTCGTTATGGCCGGTTATATTGACTCCTTATAATCTACCTCTGTGGATGTGCATGAAGCCCCAAACAATGTTTCTCACGGTATTGGTACCTGGTCCAAAGAATCCAAAGGACAAACTAGATGATTTCCTTCAGCCCCTGATAAGAGACTTAATACATTTTTGGGATAATGGAGTGTTGACATACGATGTATCGAGAAAGCAGAACTTCACGATGAGGGATACCCTGCTCTGGACGATCAGTGACTATCCTGCGTACTCCATGTTGTCCGGATGGAGGACGGCTGGGAAACAAGCATGTCCTTACTGCATGGAGGATTCTGAAGCTTTCAGTCTCCCACTTAGCAGAAAAGTTTCATGGTTTGATAACCATCGAAAGTTTTTACCAGAAGATCATCCTTTTCGAAAGAATAAAAAGGACTTTATCAAGAACACAATCGTTATAAAAAGGGGTTTGAAAAAGAGATCAGGTATTTTTATATTAGTTGTTTTAAATTAATTAATATATTTCTATCTACATATGATAAATTAATTAACTTATAACTCTTTGCATTCATGCAGGTAAAAGGTTGTTAAATCAAATTAATCAGAAGGGATTGAGGAAAACAACAGAAGAACATGCGTAGGAGCATAATAAAATGGTACCGGGTGGTTGGAAGAAGAAGAGCATTTTCTGGGATTTGCCCTACTGGAGCTCACTTTTGATTCGGCACAACTTAGATGTGATGCACATCGAAAAGAATGTGTTCGATAACTTGTTCCACACAATCATGAACACAGAGGGCAAGACAAAAGACACTGCAAAGTCGCGTGATGAGTTGAACGAGATATGTAAACGTGATCACTTGAAGAGGAATGAGGGTACCAGAAGATATCCCCAAGCCAATTACACACTTGATAAGAGACGGAAAATGGCTTTGTGTAACTGGATTGAAGATCTGAGATTTCCAGATGACTATGTCTCCATTCTGAGTCGTTGTGTAAACACATCAAACGGGAAGGTGTCCGGGATAAAAAGCCACGATTGTCACGTGTTTATGCAACGACTGTTGCCCCTCGCATTCCGGGAATTCCTACCGAACAATATCTGGAGGGCTGTAACTAAGTTGAGTTTATTCTTCAAATATTTAACGTCTACAATGATTAAGTGGGACGACATGATCCGTTTGAAGAAAGACATTCCAGTTATTTTATGCAAGTTGGAGCGCATTTTCCTTCCAAGCTTCTTTGATTCGATGGAGCACTTGCCGGTGCACTTAGCATATGAAGCCAAAATTGCCGGTCCGGTGCAATACAGGTGGATGTATCCATTTGAGAGGTAAATCTTCACCTCATAACTTGAGTAAGGTTACATATAACTTAATAACATAATTTGAGATGTATCCATAATTTTTTTTTATTATATATCTATAGGTATCTACATATCTTGAAGCTCAATGCTAAACAAAAGGCAAAAGTTGAAGCATAAATTGTTAATGCCTACTTGTGTGAGGAGGTTACAACATTTTGTTCTTGCTATTTCGAGGATCATGTTAGAACAAGGTTGAGAAACTATGTGAGTGGTTCTAAACCGTTGTTTATTAATAAATTCATATTAAATGTTTACAATTATATATTTAACCTCAAATCGTCGCGTCACATGACTATAATGGTGGAATTGTGAATCCCTTCATGCGAAATCTCAGTAGAGGACCACTACGTGTGGTCAACACGTACCAAGGATACTATGTAAATGGTTATAAATTTCATACAGTGGATTATGCATCGACCAAATCTACTGTGAACAGTGGTGTTTGCATTAACAGTGCAATGTTCGATGGAGAAAGTCGTGACTACTTCTGACACCTGCAAGAAGTCGTTGAAGTAGGATATCTAGGGTTCCCTGAGAAGACTGTTGTGTTGTTCAAGTGTGATTGGTTTGATCCATCTGCTTCAGGAACAAGGATTTTTCCCGAATACAAACTGGCCGATGTTCATAGAAGAAGAAGATACCAGGTGTATGATCCATTTGTGTTTGCTGCTCAGGTATCACAAGTATACTATTGCACGTATCCAGGTTAGAAAGCAAATAATGAATGGATGGCTGTTTGCAAAGTAAAGGCGAGATCACTGGTGCAAGTTCCTAAACCGAATTCAACTGCCGTAGTTGACGACGCTCCGTTCCAAACGGAAACAATTGCCACTCAAACTGAAGTGCATACAGGAGATTTCAATCTTTTCGTAGACTAGCTGCAAATCCAGATTTGATAGAGATTGACAGCGGCGGGGAAGAGAATGACGATGGTGAGGAAGAGGAGAATGAAGATGGTGAGGAAGAGGAGGACGAGGAGGAGGAGGATGATGATAATACAGATGGGGGCAACGATGAGGATGACGAATAATAATTATATTGTATTTCATTTGTAATATTTCACGTTGACGACGCTCTATTATGATATTACTAGTTATTTAATTTTGTTCTTAACATAATTTATTTTTTGATAATTATCCAATATAAACACAATTTTAAATTTAAAAAACTATAATCATAAATATAAAAATAACTAAATTATTATACTAAAATGTAATTGAATCATTAATTAATTAAGATAATTGAAAAAATGAATTTTAAATAAATATACAAATAGTTTTATTCAAAATAATTAAAAAAATGGAATTCATATTAAATTTATAAATAAAAAATATATATTATTATATTAAAATGTAATTGTCATTAAATAGGACAATTTTAAAAAAAAAAATTAATTTTTTTTAAAATGAACTGTAAATTAATATAAAATTAATTTTATTAAAAATAAGTTTAAAAAAATACGATTTTAATTTAATTAATTTAATTACAAGTTATATATAAAAAAAATATAAATTATTATATTAAAATGTAATTGAATTATTAAATAAGATAATTGAAATAAAGAATTTTAAAAAAAATTTGAAAAAAAAAATGAATTTCAGGACATATACAATTAAATTCATTAAGTAAACGCAAAGAAGCAAGTGACCGAGCGGAATTGACCCCCACTAGGGCGCCCAAGGTCCCGTGTTCAATCCCCCACGGGAGCGAATAAATACCTCATTTAATTGGGAGGCTTAGTGGCTTATATATGAGATGCTTGGTGGTTGGGTTTGAGATGGTCTGTGGCTTGGGTGGTTCGGTGCCCACCCGGGCGCCCCCCGGGCCCGGGTTCGAACCACCGTGAGCCTTTTTTTTAAAAACAAATTTCCAATTTAGCGACGGTTTTATCGACGGAATTAGCGACTGATTTTTCGTCGCTATGGCCGACGGAGAAAAATTGTCGCACATTTCGACGGTAAATTCCGTCGCTAATAACGACGGATACTCTTCGTTGTTTACGACAGTATATGACGTCATAACCGTCGACAATATATCGACAGTTTAGCGACGGTTAGTCTGACCCGGAACCGGGTCCACTTTTCCGTCGACAAAACCGTTGCTATATTGCGACAGTAAAAAACCGTCGATACGTAGAGACGGATTTACTACCGTCGTTAGTAGCGATGGTCTTGAAAAAATCGTCGCTATATTTTAGCGACCCTCATTTCTCCGACGGCCAGTAAACCGTCGCTGAAATCGTCGCTACATCCTGTAGCGACAGTTTTTACCATCGCTAAAACCATCGTAAATAACCGTCTTTTTTTTGTAATGTCAATAGCAAGGATTAACTGTTGCGAAAACTTCTATTTTCCAATACAATAAAATAGCAAGGGCTCTTCCTTACTATAGAGATTGGGTTAAAGAGGAAATTTAAATAAAATAATATAGCAAGGATTTTTCCTTCCTATTGAGGACATTGAGTATCATCTTTAGCAAGGTCTCTTCCTTGAGGACGTTGAGTATCATCTTTAGCAAGGTCTCTTCCTTGCTATTGTTAAGAGGTTTAATACCATCGGTAGCAGTTTAATAAATAAATATTTTGTGTTTGAGTATCATCTTTAGCAAGTGCTCTACCTTGCAATTATTAATGGGTTACACGAAGCATGTTTTTATTTAAGTTTAATTTTATTTTTTTAAAACCAAAAATCTGTGTACTTAACAAAAAAGAATATATATATATATATATATATATATATTCTATCTTATATTAAATTATTTCTTTTACAATATTTTATATTTTAAATTGAGTTATCATATTATGGAGTTAAAGTTTTTTAATTATATATCTTTTTATAGGTTTTTAAAAAATTATATATTTTTTATGTTGGATAATATTTTATTTAATTGATTTTTTTATTATATTATGGAGTTATAGTAAAATTTGGTGTTTAAAATTTATTTGATTTCATTTTTTTTACATTAGATTTTTCATTTAAAAATAGATTTTAAATTTGATATTTCTAGCTAATAATTTTGGTAATTTTACTAAGATTTCTAAATAAATTATTTATAAATTCTATTGGATACTTTTTAATTTTATTATTCTTTAATTAATATTTTAGGAAAATTATAATAACTTTCAAATATAAAAAAATGTTTAGTAATCAGGAATTAGGAATTTGAAAACTTTTGTATTTGTACGTAGACAATGAATGTATATATTGGGGGCGTGGAATTTAGAAATTTTTGGTGGGAACTGGGAAGTGAAAAACAAAACAATCAAGAGTAATACTCCTGTGAACCATGTCTATCCATTAACTCTACCACTAATATTGACCAAATAATACTTGTGAAGTGTAAAATAGTAACATTATTCAATGAAAATAACTAATGTTGACCAAATAATACTTGTGAAATAAAAACAAGTAATATTGTTCAGTGAAAAAAACTAATACTGACCAAGTAATACTTGTGAAGTGAAAAGAAGTACTAACATTCACTACAAAAAAGACAGAGTTTAACGACGGTTTAAAAATCATTTATTTCAATTATCTAATTTAATAATTTAACAACATTATAATATAATAATTATATTTTTTTATTTATAGATTTTAATAAAATTACATCATATTATATTAAAATTGTATTTTTATTTATTTTTAAATCATTTTTTTTACACTTTTTTTTTAACTTTTTATTTCATTTATTTAATTTAATTATCTAAGAATCTTTAAAATAATAATTATATATATATTTTTTCATTTAAAAGAGTTCATTTAAACAAATAATACTTTTGATTTAAACAAGTACTACATTTTCATTTAAACAAGTAAAACTTTTCATTGAACTCAAGTAATACTTTTCATTTAAACAAGTACTACATTTCAGTGAAACAAGTAATACTTTTCATTGAACTCAAGTAATACCTTTTGTAGGTCCCGAACTGGTTTTGTGAGGGTGGAAGTCTAGAGGGGAGGGGTGAATAGACTTCCAAAACTTTTCGTGCGGATCAGGTGTGAACTGCAGATTACCCGATCAGAGTGCTAGTGTATCAGTTTAGATTGATGTTCAATCTTACTGAGTGCCTGAGGGCAGATCAGTTTGATATCTGTCAGCTTAACTGAATGGTGCGGAAGCTTGTTTTTACCCGTGTGAAAAACCAGTTTTATCAATCAGATTCTTAAGTCAGTTTTCAACCAGTTGACTGAAGTGTCAATCTGATCAGATCAGTTGCTTGGTGCAGACTGGGCTTAACTTTAGAATATGTATGCAGTTTAAACTCAGTTGAGTGACTTGTGTAAAGCGATAAGAAAGCAAGTAAATGCACACAAGACTTTTTATAGTGGTTCAGACGAAACCCGTCCTACGTCCACTCTTCCCTTAACACAGGGGAACCTTAACCTGCGGGACTTATATCATTTTCAGGATGGCCAAGATGTTTACCGAGTTCCCACTCTTACAAACTTAACCTGCGGGACTTATATCCTTTTCAGGATGGCGAGATGTTTACCGAGTTCCCACTCAAGCTTAACCTACGGGACTTATATCCTTTTCAGGATAGCCGAGATGTTTATCGAGTTCCCACTCTACAAACGTAACCAGCGGATGTTTAATGAGTTCTCACTCTACAGACTTGACCTAACTTGCGTTTGGGTAAAGAATGATTGAGGGTTCCAACTGGAAATCTTATCCTGGTGCTTTAGGTAGCCAAAATGCTAGTGGATAGGATTTCTTGCTAAGAACTATGGGATGAACACTCTAAGAATAATCTTCAGATGTAGTGTTCTTTTAAGTGGAGATTTGTTGTAGCTTTAGCTTCTTTTGCGATGTCTCCGTGTTTGTTCTTGCGTTTTCACTTGTTGGTCATTTTCTTCAAAATGAAGATCGATCCCATTTTATAGACCTCGAAATCAAAGAGTCGTTGGAGAACAATTTGAATTTCGGGCTATATTAGGTAGGCTGTAGGATATGATTGTGACGTGCTGCGGCCGTAGGCATGATTAGCGCCGTTTTTGTCTGCAGAGTCGCATCCCGTATTGTCAGCTCTTTTTGTGCACGTGTCGTTTTCTCTTTGGCTTTGCGAGGCGGCACTTTAGAAATTTTCCCGTTAGACGATTGATATTCCTTTTGAAGAGGATTCGTCTTGTCTGGTGTATCTTATTTATTGTCACGGTGTGGTGACTTGATCAAATGGCGGTCGATCTACCTTGTTGAGTCTTCAGTTGCACATTGTCTTAGCTTCAATATGCAGACTCTACTGAAAGTAGGTCTTAAGGTCTTTTGATCTCAGGTGTCTCTGAGCCTCAGTGTATTCGATCGTCTTTTGAGTCTTGAGTTTGATCTTTGAGTCTTGAGTTTATCTGAGTCTTGAGTTCATCCCGAGTCTTGATGTTATCTGAGTCTTCAGGTTCATCTGAGTCTTCAGGTTCTTCTGAGTCTTCAGTGTCTTCTTGTCTTCACCTGATCTTCTGACTTCTTGTCTTCTGATTTGCGCTTAGTCTTCTGATCATCTGACCTTCTCTGGGTCATCTGATACTTCGACCTGACCTATACATATTGAGTTCCCCCTCAATATGTGACCTATCTTTTACATCAGCTATCTATACATTTCAGCTGGTCATCTTATTCTGATTCTAAGTCATCGATCAATTTAACATGTCCATTGGTCCTATTACAACCTGTTTTGGAACTTCCATCAAAACTAAATTACATATTTCCCAACAATTTTCCCCTTTTTGATGGAACCAAAACACTTAACCAAACTTGATCAGAAAAATAGATACCATGAATGGAAATGTAGATAATGCAAATAGTACATACCTCAGAAGACAATGAGATGATTGTCTTAGAATCAGTGGGATGGAAAGTTTTATTCAGATAGGTGTGTGCATTGTAGAATATGTGAAAAGCGTACCTATCATCTGATTCCAAGTTGTCTTCTTCAGGTGTACTTGAACATTTGCAGTTCTTTGGGGATGCCAAACATCCTGTACATCCTTTGCATTAGCTTGTCCAGCTCTTCTTGTCTATGGATTCCTCCTTTTTGGCCTAGTCCATAGTAGATGTTCTTGAATTTAACGGGATCTAGCTTGTTGTCCGGACGCCTTGAGTGGAAGGAGTAGTTCAAAAATTGGAGCTTACGGTATCGCGACATGATCTTGCCTTCTGTCATCACTTTGTCTGGTAGAAGTCAGGATACTTTGTTTCTAACCGATTCAAAATTCGTCATCATTTTTCGATCGATCTTGATGAATTGGAATCTTCTCCAGGATGTGGACGTCACATAACCATTCTCCTCTGATCTGATCCCATTATGGAAGCAAATCTTATTGTGCACAGAGGATGCCTTTAACAGATGCTGGAAGGGCATTTTTCTCCCAAGCAATCTCCTCTGCTGCAGCTTCAGTCTTCCTCTTCCTTCGGATGTAGGCAATGTTCAGCCCCTTTGCCTCTGCTAACTTCTGCTTCTTGATTGCGACCTCTCTTATTCTCTGTCTTGTTTGCTCTTGAACTTGTTCAGGAGTCATCTGGCTTTTGGTGGAGAATATCTGACCTTGTCTCTGATCTTTCGCAGTTGCTTTCATCATCTTGCCTTTGCCTTTCTCCCTCCTCAGAGTCTGCTCAGGTTCATCTTGTTCATCTTCTTCAGCTAATTTCTTAGCGAGTTCAAGGCTCTTGGCCTGATCATTAGCTTTCATTCTTTTCTGAACAGATGAAGAGAAGTCTTCAATTTTGTTGACTCTGGCAGTAATCTCTGAAAGAGTAATTTTCTGCTCAGCGATCTCTTTACTGTGTTGCTCCACAGTTTCTTTTATTTCAGCAACGAGATCGGTAGATGGAGTGGCTGGCAAGTTAGATACAGTGGTTTTTGGTAGAGATGAAAATTTTACCAACTGTGTCTGAGTCTGTTTTTCTTCCTTCTCTTTATTCTCTTTTTCTTGAGTCTGTTTTTCTGTATTATCTTTTCCTTCAGACTCTTTTCCAGACTCTTTTCTTTCCCCCTTTTTGGTTGCATCAAAGAGGTTGGACATCTTGCGGTTCAGAGTTGTTAATTACCGTGAGATCTTCTCTCTAAGTTCCTCGACAACAAGAGGAGTGATCTGGACGGTGGCGTAAGGTATGCAGTGTGTAGAAGCGTCCCGAGAGCGCTTCGATTTCTGTCTTGCCTTTTTCGTAGAAGTTTAGAAAATGTTTCCAACCCATATCCAAGTGATTGTTGGTTTTGTCCAAGGATGCCCAGACACTCTCCAAAGGTACACAGTAATCGATTGAGCATCTCTCTGCAGGCCCAACCGAGAGTGATGGTCCCGATTAAAATGTTGAAATTTTTTGCTATGCGTCTGAAGCAAACATTTTAAAAAGCGATGCATATAAAAATGAGGGGTAAGGCGAGTGATTCCAGTTTTTTGCGTTTTAAGCTCATGTGTGTTGTTTTTGCTTATAATAGAATGCATATGACAAGTATGAACATAAAGCAGTAAAGAACAAACGATTTTATAGTGGTTCGGAGTCCAACTCCTACATCCACTCTTCCCTATCATCGGGGGGCACCTACTTAACCAACCGGACTTAGTTTAACGTGTTAGTCCAACACCCAACAGATTTTTACCGAGTTCACTCTCAAAGGGACTTATCACCCTCACGGGATTGCCTACCCTCCTTTTCGGATTGCTAGATGTTTACCGAGTTCACACTCACCTACAAACTTATCCTATCAAACTGATTTGGGTAAGGTTTGTTTGGTTTCCAACTAGGTTGAGATTTTCCCTTACATTTGTTTAGCCTCGATGCTAAGGATGGGAAAAACTCTCTAAGCTTAGGATACATCGTGAGTTGCTTAGATTGGATTCTAGAACACTTGTTGAATATATGCGTGTATATCTGGACTTGTGTTCTAGGGGTGAAATGCTTTGATTGGGCTTGATGGATGTTTCAATGATTTTTCCACACGATAATGAGGGAAGAACTTGTATTTATAGTGTGGATTTGAATGTTACCGTTGGAAGGAGTCACATTCAAATCCATACTATCTAAGAACTTTTTGCGACTTTTCGGTGGTTGTCTTCCTCTTATTGGTCCACGTCGGTGATTCTAACGTTTATATTCCTCCATTTCTCGCCTTAGAATCATTGAGTTCTCTGAGTCTCGGTGTCTTGATTACATGCGAGCCTTGAATTTACTTGATTCAAGGCCGACTTCTCTTGGCGGACCTTATCGTCGGTATCTTGACACTCGAGCTTCTTGAGTTGACTCTTACGAGTCGGACATCGACCCTCGGTCCTTGCTTTCGAGCTAAGCGATCGCCGGCGTGCGTTAGGTTCTCGATGGTATGACTTGGATGAAAACTCTGTACGATGACTTCTTTCGTCTGGTATGAAGATTTACGGTTTCCCGATGCTCGATTTCTTCTGCGCTGATCGTCAGCTCACATAATCGGTCGATTATAGCATCAGTCGACATATCGGTTTATCTGCATCAGTTAATTACATCGAGTTAGCATATTAGGTTAGCATATCGGTTTAGCTTTTATCGATCTCAATCCGCGTCGATCTTGATCATGCTGCAAATCTTAAATGCTCGATCTCGATCGATCTCATCCGATCCTCTTCGATCCGCAACCTTCTCTTACGATCTTACGGTCATTTCTTTTTCGATCGGCTTATGCGCTCTTTCCGATCACCAGATCGGCTAAATGCATTCTCTTGATCATCCGATCATCCGTCATCCGGTCATCCGATCTTCGATCTTGATCGGTGGCTTAGCTTTTCTTCTCTTCCGATTTTGCTCGGCTCATCGATTAACTCCGAACTCATCTTACTCATCCGATTTTTCCCGGTCTCAAATGCATACCTCGTCGATCTCGATCATCTACGCCCGATTTTGTGAGTTCCCCTCAATTTGTTCTCTCGTTCCCCTCAACTTGTTATCTGTAAATCAGCTTCAAAAACACAAGTTGATAATGTTTTGGCATAATTCATCCAAACTAAAATATCCCAACAATTTCCCCCTTTTTGATAATGACGCCAAAACATTTTAAAATATATTCATTTACAGAGATCGGTTTTTTTTTTTTGTTTTAAAAAGATCTGCTCAGGCGATCACTTTGAAATTGTAATCTTTTGAGCACCCGCTCTGATACCAATTGATGGTCCCGATTAAAATGTCGAAAAACCCATTTTGCGCGTGCGGAAGCAAACATTTTAAAAGCAATGCATATAAAACAGGGGTAAGGGCAAAGTGATTCCAGATTTTTTGCGTTTTAAGCTCATGTGTGTTGTTTTGCTTATAATAGAATGCATATGACAAGTATGAACATAAAGCAGTAAAGAACACACGATTTTATAGTGGTTCGGAGTCCAACTCCTACATCCACTCTTCCCTATCATCAGGGGCACCTACTTAACCAACTGTTCTTAGTTTAACGTGTTAGTCCAACACCCAACAGATGTTTACCGAGTTCACACTCAAACGGGACTTATCACCCTCACGGGATTGCCTACCCTCCCTTTCGGGATTGCTAGATGTTTACCGAGTTCACACTCACCTACAAACTTATCCTATCAAACTGATTTGGGTAAGGTTTGTTTGGTTTCCAACTAGGTTGAGATTTTCCCTTACATTTGTTTAGCCTCGATGCTAAGGATGGGAAAAACTCTCTAAGCTTAGGATACATCGTGAGTTGCTTAGATTGGATTCTAGAACACTCGTTGAATATATGCGTGTATATACAGACTTGTGTTCTAGGGTGGGAATGCTTTGATTTGGCTTGATGGATGTTTCACGCATTTTTCCACACCTGATAATGAGGGAAGAACTTGTATTTATAGTGTGGATTTGAATGTTACCGTTGGAAGGAGTCACATTCAAATCCATACTATCTGTAAAATCTTCTGCGACTTTTCGGTCGGGTTGTCTTCCTCTCATTGGTCCACGTCGGTGATTCTAATTGGCTATATTCCTCGATTCCTCGCCTTGGAATCATTCGAGATTCTCTAGTCTCGGTGTCTTCGGTTTTCCGAGCCTTGAGTTACTTGATTCAATTAAACTTCTCTTGGCGGATCTTATCGATCGACATCTTGACACTTTCGGAACTTCTTGAGTTGACTCTTCGAATCGGACATCGACCCTCGAGTCACTAGCTTTTCGAGGCTAAGCGATCATCGGCGGCGTTCTTCGATTCTCGGTGAGTATGACTTCGGATGACTTCTCTTGATGACTTCTTTCACGATCGGTATCGCGATTTACGGTTTTCGATGTCGATTTCTTCTACTTTGATCGTCGGCTCGCGCATGATCGGATCGATATAGCGCCAGTCGACATATCGGTTTATCTGCATCGATTAATACATCGGGTTAGCATATTAGGTTAACATATCGGTTTAGCACATCCGAAACTCAATCGCGTCGATCTTAATCATCGCTTTCGTCTTCATATCCGATCTCGATCGTCGATCTCGTCGGTCTCATCTATTCCTCTTACGATCGCAACCTTCTCTTCTAATCTTTTGGTCGGTTTCTTTACGATCGACATGCGCTCTTGATCACGGATCGGCTAAATGTTTTTCTTACGATCATCGGGTAAATCCGATCTTCCGATCACCGGCTTAACTTTTCTTCTCTTCTAATTTTGCTCGGCTCATCGGTTAACTCCTAAACTCATCTTACTCATCGATCTCGTCGGGTCTCATCATCTCGACCTCGTCGATCTCAATCATCTATGTCTGATTTCGTGAGTTCCCCCTCAATTTGTTCTCTCGTTCCCCTCAACTTGTTATCTGTAAATCAGCTTCAAAAACACAAGTTGATAATGTTTTGGCATAATTCATCAAAACTAAAATATCCCAACAGAGAGTTTGTCAGACTGGAGCTTGAGCTTCTCAGCAAGAGGGTATACTAGTTGCATTACTTCAGTAAGGATGCCATTGTGCATCCCAACAGTGTGACTTCGTTCCTTGTCAACTAGTTTCGCTTGCTCATCTTCAAACCGCTTCATCAAATCTGGCACTGTGGCGGCCGCGAATTTGTCTTCAAATGCAGCCTGGATCCCATCCTGAATCTTCTTAGAGTGATGATCTAGGGTATCAGAGCTCATTTTAGCAGTCTGTTCAGATGTTGAGGCCTTGCCAAATTGGGTCTCATCTGCAGCACCCATTCTTGGTTCATCGGCAGCTCCCTCATGATCTGTAGGAGGTTGAACGGTTTCCTCCCTGTTATCAGCAATTCCAAACCTTTCGTGAATCAGCCATTGGATATCGTCGTCTGATGCTAATTCAACAGCACTTTCAATCCCAGCATTGTGTAGACATTTCAACTCTAAGTCTACAAAGAAGTCTGATCCCAGAGTTGTCATTAGAATCAGAAGTTCTTCAAAGCTCTTCAGTCTGATATCCCTCCAGAACACTATCTCTTCTATCTGTTGCTGGATGCCAGGATGTTGATCCAATTCAGGGCATAGATCCAACAGATACTCTTTAATATGTTGCTTCATTATTCTTACGATGGGGCTCTGGAGGCGGAAGAAGCAAATCTTTGCTTCAGTGTTGAAGGGATTATGAGAGATGGACACATGTTAAATTTAATCTCTCGTGTTCTTGAGGGCTGGATTGGGGATTGGGATGTTTGTTGTTGAGTTCGTTTTCGGCGTGTAGAGGGTGTTCGGTTTCTGAACGGGTTCATTGATTGGTGGTGTGGGAGATTTTGTTACGAGAGGTGAGGGTGAAGGAGAAAGGTTTTTGTGGGGAGAGGGGGAGGTGATGATTTACGAGGAGAGGGTGATGGTGATTTGAAGTGGGCGTTGGCGATCTTGCTCTCTGGAAGATCTTGGTTAGAGGAGGAGAATCGGATGGTGATTCTTCCTCGCCCAGTTCTATCCTCGCCGACAGATTTCTCTCCTTTTGTCTTGCGATCATCTGTTCTTCCCGTACTTCTCGATAGTTGGCTCGAGCGATTACCGCTATCTCGTTAAATCGATCTTTCTTGCATCGGATCCTCTGCTCTGGCGGGCTTCTTTGGGCGAGAACTTGGAAGCGATTTTCGGAGGAGATGAGCCTCTCTTCCCGACGTTTCCGATTGGCGTCTGGTTTCTTAGCTAGATCCTTCCTCTTCATCCTCTTCTCTTGAATGGCCTTTTCCTGCACTTCAGACGATGCAGTTGCCTTATCTTTTCCTTTCTTTTCTCCCTTGGGTTTGGGAACATAAGGAGTCGGATCCTCATCAGCTTGTCCAGGTAGGGACTCATCTTTGCCCAATATGGCCTTGTGCTTTGCTTGATAAATCTTCGCTCCATTCTCGTTCCATTCATAATTACGTGGCGAACTATCCGACGAATGATAGAGATTTTGTGTATGAATGAGCACTTCGAAGATAAGCACACTTCATTGCTCTGGGTCAGTTCGAACTTCCCGGAGACTTTTCTCAGTCTTGCTTTGACCATACCCAACCAATCGATGTCTGAAGCCTTCTTGATTATTGCAACCATTACACTTATCTTGTATGAAGTGACCTCATCAAGGCTGTAAGTCAAGCACATGATCACCTTCTGAACTATATCAAGAAGAAGGCGATACTTTCTTTTCAGATAGGAGGCTTTGACGTTCGTCGTGTTCTCCTTGTTTGCTGGTCTCAATAGCTCGGCTTCAAGAAACTCCTTTTCTCCTACAGCAGTCGTGTAGGTCTCTGGATTGATGCTTCCTCGAGTTAGTCCGAATATCCTCTGTAGATCGTCATTTGTCACTCGAACTTTCATTCCGCCAATGGAAGATATCAGGTCAGCATCATTGTCTTCATCCCTCTGTAGATTGTAAAGAAAATCCAGGGCTTCATGGGTGTGAACGATGTTCTGATGAGTAGAGCAATATCGTTCCAGTCCACAAGCTCTTAAGCACTCTGCATTTCCAAATGATTCCGAATCGAGGTGATGTTGAAGACGGCGTACTTTTCATCAATGATGTCTTTCTTCATCGATGCAAAATTGCGATTTTTTTTCCTTGTCCCGGTCTTGAAACAAGATGTGCCATTTCTGTAAGATATGCAGATTGATGTTTAGTTTGAGTAAGATATTTCAATAAATTCATCCAAACTAGCAAAATTCAGCATCAATTTAGCAAATAAGCGTTTAGATCGAATAAATTACAGAAATACAACTTGAAAACCTAGGTACCATAGAGAAATCTAGATCATGCAATTAATTTAAAACAAGAAATTACCAGTAATTGATTCGAAAGATTTTGAAATCGGAAGGTAGAATCAAATGATTTCGAAGGTAATTCTTAGAGAATTTTAAATGAAATATGATATTTTCAGAATTTTGAGAAGACGAAGTAGTGGAAAGCGGTTTTCTGAGAAAAAAATTGGATTTTGTAGAATACGAGGGAAAACCTATTTGCACAACTTTCCAAAGTACTCAAGTATCCGTGTTTTGAAATCGATGGCTGAGATTAGTCGGCCAAAAAGTATTTTGATCACACGGTTGAGAAAACAGTCTTCTCGTTTTCCGGACTCAAAAAATCGCAATAAAACATTTTGAAAACATTTTCAGGTCCGCATTAAAAGCTTTGCAGAGCATGCGTCATGAATAGTGTAAAATAAATCAATTAAAATAAATAACGATATAAAAAGATATTCGAAAAGAGATAAATAAGGAGGCGTGTCGGATCGATTGATATTGTAATCAATCGATTACCACGGTGATCCGATCCGGTACTTTGTTGACTTATCCGATGTTTGCCTCATGCATTTCCAACAATATCTAAATTATCCGACGATTCTTTTTGCTTGAAACGCTTCAACTCAACTTCGATCCTCTTTTCTTAAAAAAAAACTTCATCCTTCGGTTTTCTTCTATAATCTCGCATTAATCAAGTGAACCCCCGCCAAAACTTTTACTTCGGGGAGTCCAAAAGTCGCCTCGATTCCCAAATCGGCGCGATTTGACATTCCGTAATAATGGCATAGATATCTTTGTGATTTAATCACACCGTTAACTCATCCAACCATTAGCGGGTGTTCCTAACGCGTTGTCGATGCAAATTTCTCTTAAGATTTTTACGAGACGATAAAATTTGCATTTATACCCCTAATTTCCTTCTATAAATATAACTTTTTGGGGTGTTAAAGAACAACACAATCATAAACCATTTCATCTTCTTTAGCATATCCTTCATGCTTTTCCGATGAGTTCCTTATTTACGGTGAAACATCCGGGGGAACCTTTAGCCCTTTTCTAATGAAATCGAACTTTTCTCGGGATCAACCCCCTGTTTCTTCACACCGCTTTAAATCAAATCATCTAAGATTTCACATACGATCAAGATTAAGCTTCTTTACCACCATGGAGGCGGGTCTCAAGCTAAGGCAAATGAGAAGGCACTTATCCTAACCGTATGCACCTTTGTGCGCCTATCGAGATGACAAGATAGCATCAATGCACTCGATGCGAAATAAAACATGGGTTTGATATACAAAATAGTGTATCAAACTAAATATTTGTATGAGACACTCATGGCCATATGGTCTTTGTGACCAAACCTGTGGCACTGTGTCCCATTTAACAGCTGGAGAGCCCATTGATTTTAGGTCTAAGGGCTCCTAGCTTAAAGATCCTTCAAGGCACGCTCTCGCTTCTCACTCCAAGATTTTAAGAGCGAACTTTTCGATTCTAGAAGCTTCTGCTTGCCCCGGTCGGAGAGTCCGAGGCGTCGACTCTTAAAATCTCTCTCTCTCCTTCCCTGCCTAGGGTTGTCTTAGGGCTGATGGTTTATGTATCGACCTCCGGTTCTTCTTGTACTTGTAATACCACTTGAAGATAGATGTAGCGTTTGAAGCTTGTGATATCACTTGTAACTTGTAACCGACCTCCGGGTCTTTATCAATGAAAAACTTTGTTATTCCATTCTTTGTGTTGTTTTCTTCGACTTATGCGATCTGTAGCTTTTAAACTTGACTTGTTTGTTAACAAGTAGCTTTAATCGACTTATAAAGTAATCTTTCCAATCGATCGGTTCCTTGTCGATATATCTTGAACCGATCGCCCTTTGTCTTCGAACTTGGATCGACTACCTTTCGACTTTTCGATCTGCTCCTATCCGAACTTCGATTGCTCTCGTCTGTTGTCCGATAAGTTGAGATTCCTAACTCAATTGATTCCACTTATCATTGGTTAGTCTTTTAACCAACCTGAATACGGAGATCAATCCTTGACCCATATCCGGTGCATTTTCTCCAAGATCCGAAGCCCTAGCTCGTTGCATAACTCTCTCGAATCGATCTCGGCTAGTGGCTTGGTTAAGATATAAGCTTTCGCTTGTCAAGATGGATCTTTTCCATCCGCATATTCTTCTTTTCAACATGATCTCGATAAAATGGTGTCGACATCCACATGCTTGCATCTTGTATGTAGAAACGAATTGATTCGAGTGATTGCAATAAAGACTATTATCGCTGTCGCGAGAATATAGGTATGTTCTTAGCTACGATGTTGTAATCCCTCCGCCGACACTTAGCCAGAGCGGGTTGGGAACAACGACTTCCTGCAGCCCATATATTTCGCGCTTCAAAGTAGATGTCGAATCGATGTCCGCTTCTTCAAAACCAAGAGATCGGTTATTTCCAAGAAATCGACATGAACACGAGGTTGACTTCACGATTCTGCAACCTCCGTGTCTGAATCGAAATATCCACTAAGCTCTAGATTGTCATCGATAGGTAAAATAAACCAAGGTTTACATCCCCTTCAGATATTTGAGAATCCGCTTTAGCCGCTTCTAGGTGGCTTTGCATTGGATTTGCTTTGAAATCGCACATACACCTACTCTTTGCCAAAAGTAATGTCCGTCTGGCGGCAATCGGGTATAGTAGAGATCCAATTAGAGCTCTATAATCCTTTCCGATTCGTTTTTCGACCATCTTCGCCGGATCCATCTTGAATCCGGTCATTATTGGAATTCGGCTTCCTTGCGGTGTTGAACTCCGAACTTTGCGGTAGATTCCTTGTGTACTTCCGCTGGCGATGAATATTCATTCAGACTCTTTTGACTTGTAATCCCGTAAAGTAATTCATCCGACCCATCATGGACATCTCGAATTTCCCTTGCATCAACTTGTCAACTTCTCACATAGCTTCTTGGGGGATCCGAAGATGATGTCGCCCACGAGATCCGAACCATCATAATATCTTCTCCATCTTCTATTCGAGAATAAGGTTCTATCCACGTTCCTTTAGTGAACCCGGCCGTCATCAAGAACGAGAGAGAGTGTATCATACCAAGCTCGAGGAGCTTGTTTCAGCCGTAAAAGAGCTTTCCTTAAATCGGACACTTGGTTGCCTTTTTTTCAAAGCACGGAGGTTGTTCGACATAAACTTCCTCTGCTAGTACCCCGCTTAAGAATGCACTTTTTACATCCATCCGATACACAAATGAACCCTCTGTGGGAAGCATATGCCGTAAACAAATGAATGGCTTTAAAGCGGCGATCGTGCAAAGGTCTCATCATAATCAATTCCTTCCGATTGTGAATACCCCTTAGCAACAAGTCTTGCCTTTATTCCCGGTTATGACATTTTTTCTCATCTCTCTTGTTCTTGAATACCCACTTTGTGTCAATTACGTCTTGATGAGTTGGTTACGTCCACCAATTCCCAAACTTGATTTCTCTCAAACCTGCTTCGGCTCCTCCTCCCTGCATGGCTAGAATCCAGCTTGCGTCTTGTAGAGCTTCCTTTACTGTAGTTGGTTCCTTCATAGACAGATAACAACGGTATATGGCACTTTCACCAATCTGATGTCTAGTTTTGACTCTATCAGATGGGTCTCCGATAATCGGTCGGTTGGATGGTGGTAATCCAGTCCTTCATTACGATGTCGTCTGTTTGGAGAACATCATCCATATCTGATAGTTCATTACTAGTGATTGGGAGTGGTACTGAATTATGATCCACTTGATAAGAACATGTCTCAGCTGATGTTGGACTCATCATGTCTTTGAAGTCATTCATAGGAACTTCAAGCTCCCCGAACGGATGGTTCGGTTGATATCTTTATCTCCGGTATATGTAACGGCTCTTCACTGACAGTTGTGCGTACCTTTGGGTCTGATTGACCTGTTGAATCAGTAAGATCAAGTTCTGGGATGTGCACTGTTACGTGTTCAGGTTCTTTATCCTTGATGCTTAGCTGATTCATTTTCGTGTCAGTGCTAACTTGTTGATCTGGTACGGCTTGTTCTAAGGCACTTTCTCTTGTTCAGAGGATGTCTCATCAAAGACCACATGGGGTGTTTCTTCCACAACTAGAGTTCGTTTATTGTAAACTCTGAAAGCCTTGCTGGATGAGGAATATCCTAAGAATATGCCCTCATCTGACTTGGCCTCAAAAGTCTTCAACTGACTTTTCCCATTGTTGTGAATGAAACACTTGCACCCAAAAACATGGAAGTATGAAACACGAGGTTTTCTGTCTTTCCACGATTCATAAGGTGTTTTGAAGTGAGTCTTAGTCGAGAACATCTGCTTACGAGTATGGCATCTTTGTGTTTATTATACGCGAAAAGGGCTTGGTGTGGCATGTTCGATTAACATAGTGCGGCGAACTTCCTTGAGAGTTCTCATTTCTCCGCTCGCTACTCCATTTTGTTGTGGTGTTCTTGAAGTGACGTTTCATCTTTGATACCAAACTCGATTAAAAATCAAGAATAAAGGAATTCAGAACTCGTACCTTTATCTGATCTGATCTTTACTATGCTGACACCTTCTCATTTTGTAGCTTTTTGAGCAGTTCGGGTATCTTAGTCGTTGTCTCGTTTTTCTTGTATAAGAATACAACCCAAGTAAACTTGGAATAATCATCCACGATTACAAGAGTATATTTTAGGTGTCTTTGAGACCGATCGTGTAATCGGGTCCGAATAGATCCATATGGAGCGATTCTGATACTCTCTTTGGATCTTTGGTCCGTATTCCCTTGAATGAGGCTTTAACTTGTTTGCCCTTCTGACATGCGACACATGTCTGATCTTTGGAGAATATCTCATTTGGAAGTCCCTCAACCAAAGACATCCTAGCGATCTTGTTAAGAGTCTTGAAGTTCCGATGACTCAATCTTTTGTGCCAGAGCCAACTGCTACTTTTAGAACTCTTAACAATTAAGCATGTATTCTTTGGGCAACTGTTTCAATCTGCTATGTAGATCGTGCCTTTCCTTGAACAAGTTAGCAAGATTTGTTGAGTGGCTCGATTCCTTATCGTACACTTGTCGCTCGAGAACTCAACGCTGAATCTGTTGTCGCAGAATTGTGATACTGATAGTAGATTGTGCTTCAATCCTTCGACATACGAGACTCCAGTTACTTGTACATCATCATTCTCTAAGGTTCTGAATCCCTTGGTAAAACCAAAGTTATCATCACCGAAGAGTACACGTGGGCCTTCTTGTTCTTTGTAAGATCTAAGGAGATGTTTACTTCCAGTCATGTGCCTTGAGCACCACTATCGATGTACCAGATAGTTGCTTGTGCACCTCCTTTGTTGGCGATCCCACACGAACACCGCAATCAAATCAGGGCTTTAGGTACTCCTTTGGAATTGGGTCCTGGGGGTTAGTGGTGGATTTAGGGATCCACACAAACAGAGCACTTCTATGAAAAAAAATCAAAGATTAGAAGGTCCGATTTGTCTCCCATACATATCAACATAATCATACGTCTCTTTATATGCTTTCGATTAGTATGATTATTAGTGTGAGCCTTGGATGACTTAGAAGACTTGGGATTTTTCTTTATATTTTGTCTTCTTTTTAATCCAAAAGGTGGCTCAAAAAGTGAGCCCTAGATATCCGATTATAAGGGTAGGTACGATTTGCTACCATCAAAAGATTCATATCTTTTTTGGCATAGGTGGTTTTGCGGCTTACCTATAAACTTGCTTATTAGGCGGTGACCTTGATTGGGTCTCGATTAGATTTCCTTCTTATGGGTTGTCTCTTCGATACCTTCTGGCTGATCAAGTTGAGGTCTCTTGGTAAGAACCGGTTCTTCTGATGATTCCTCGGTGATGCTTTATCGATTAGGGTCCATTTACGTTTCCCTTCTCGATTAGGCACATGCCTTACTTGCTCGGCAGGTCTTTTTTTCCTTATTAGATACAAGTTTAGCTTTTAGTGTATCTTTGTCGAGACTCGTTTTGATTACACCCTTCAAGTGAATCAAACGGGGCTTTTGAGGATGTAGAAGGGTTCTCATACCCAATTCCCTTCTTGTTAGTCGGCATTCGAAAATAGGTGTTCATTTCTTGAACGGTTTTAGATGACTTCGTGAAAACCTCTATTTTCTTCCGCAGACTATCCTCGATGAGATTTAAGACTCTCATGTAGTCGAATAGCTCATCAAATTTAGCTTGAAGGATTTTGAAATCATCGAACTTTTTTTTTGTTGATTGCTAGGCGATCTTTGATTTGTTTCTCCCGATCGGAAGATTTAACCTTGAGCGTTAAGTTCCTCGATTACCTTCGAGCAGTTTGGCCAATTTTTCGCCAGTAGCTTTACTGAGAGCGTTCTCTTTAACGAGCTGATTATTTCTGATCCTTAGCTTGTCATTTTCAACTTCCACTATTGTATAAGTGTCTACTACTTGAGAGAGATCATCAAGCAATTGCTCAGAGTAGAGTTGCAAGTCAATCTCTCCAGCAGGTGTGCTAATAATAGCGGTGTGGAAATTGAAAAAAAGAAGGTTTGGAGGTTACCTCAGTTGGTCCTCCTTGGCCATCAGGCAGACTTCATCGTCATCTGAAGAGAATATCAGATCTTCATGCTCGTGGAAGTCAACAACACTGCTTATCAGACAGAAGTCTTCTACGGATGAGTACCCAGAGTCCTCAGAAGGCAGATAGGAATCATCAATTCGGATATGTCGACTACCGGGGCTTTTCCTATCTCTCGGGCGTTACTCTCTTTTGTTCCGTTTCTCTTCTCTTTCTCACGAGTCGTCGAGGCGGTCGGTCTTTGTAGTGACTGGTTTTCTCTTGATTGAAGCATGATCCTCGATCTCACGGAACTTCCTCTGCCGGGTGAGTCACTTTCCGCCTCAGTAGGATCTGTCGGTGACTTTCCTTTTCGATAATGTCGAGAACTTCTTCCGGAATATGTTATCTCTTCTTTCATCCGCCGGATCATCTCTTTTCTTTTCTTCTCTATGATCTCTTGATCATCGATCTGGTTCTTTCTCGTGATCTGTCCGGTTGGCCTCTGTTTCTTTGATAGTCATTTGTAGAATCTCCGATACTTACCAACCCGAGTATTTGTTCTTTCAAGTTTCTTGGTAAGCGAGTGATCGTTACCTTGACTTATGATGTTTCCAACGGGTTCGATGGCCTTCGATCTGCTTCTTTGGTTGCTTTTTAAACGAATCGATTTAGGCGTTGAGGCTTCAACAGCATCTCGCCTTCATCTCCTTGTCCTCTTTCGATTAAGTCGAACTCGTGAGCTTTAAGGCTTAAGAACAAGCTACTAAACTTCATCTTTGAAATGTCTTGGCAATCCTTGATTACTGTGACTTTCATGTCCCATTTCTTGGTGAGAGATCTTAAGATCTTGTAGTTGATATCTTTGTCTGACATCTCTCTACCAAGTTCTCGTAGCTTATTGACTGACATGGTGATCCTCCCATCGAGCTCGTTGATGGTCTCGTTGGGCAACATCTTTAACTTTTCGAACTTCACCAGTTTAGCTTGTAGGCGGCTGTCTTTGATCTGATCATTTCCTTCGCATATCTCAGCAAGAGTATCCCACATTGCTTTTGCGGTTTTGCGATACTTTATCTTCTCTTTGGTAACTTTATCCATTGTCTTCATGATTATATGCCTGGCGATTGTATCTAAAGTAAACAGCTTTCTTTCCTCTGCATCCATCAGGGCTGGGCTTTTTCGCACAAGACTTCTCGTGGCAAAGTCTGGATCTCCTCCGACTGCTGGGTTGTCGTGGTATATGATGATGGGTCCTCGTTTGATGACTTCCATCATTCTGCCGCTTATCGATCCTAGATGGTTGCACATATATATAGCCCAATCTGCATACTCATCAATTGAAAATTTAGGCAAATCATGATACATACTAGAGGTATTATCCATGCTGAGTGATTTTGAAAACGAATGAGTTTTAAAAATCTAAGCCAAGATCAGTTCAAATGACCACAAAGATTCTTCCTCAAGAATCGATGATACTCAAAGCCAGATTCCGTGCAGAACCAACCCTTTGCTCGATACCACTTGTAGGTCCCGAATCGGGTTTGTGAGGGTGGAAGTCTAGAGAGGGAGGGTGAATAGACTTCCAAAACTTTTTCGTCTTGGATCGGTGTGAACTGCAGATTACCTAATCGTAGTGCTAGTGTATCGGTTTAGGCCGATGTTCAATCTTCTTGAGTGTCCGAGGCCGCGGTCGGTTTGATATCTGTCGACTTAACTGAATAGTGCGGAAGCTTGTTTTTACTAAATGTGAAAAAACCGGTTTTATCAATCGATTCTTAAATCGATTTTTCAACCGGTTGATTGAAATGTCAATCGATCGATCGATTGCTTGGTGCGGTGAGCTTAACTTTAGAATATGTATGCGATTTAAACTCGGTTGAGTGACTTGTGTAAAAAGCGATAAGAAAGCAAGTAAATGCACACAAGACTTTTTATAGTGGTTCGCATTTAAACTCGTCCCCACGTCCACTCTTTTTCCTTAACACAGGGGAACCTTAACCTACTTTAACTCATGGACTTATATCCTTTTCAGGATGGCCGAGATGTTTACCGAGTTCCCACTCTTACAAACTTAACCTGCGGGACTTATATCCTTTTCAGGATGGCCGAGATGTTTACCGAGTTCCCACTCAAGCTTAACCTACGGGACTTATATCCTTTTCAGGATAGCCGAGATGTTTATCGAGTTTCCACTCTACAAACGTAACCAGCGGGACTTATATCCTACAAAGAGGATAGTCGAGATGTTTAATGAGTTCTCACTCTACAGACTTGACCTAACTTGCGTTTGGGTAAAGAATGATTGAGGGTTCCAACTGGAAATCTTATCCTGGTGCTTTAGGTAGCCAAAATGCTAGTGGATAGGATTTCTTGCTAAGAACTATGGGATGAACACTCTAAGAATAATCTTCAGATGTAGTGTTCTTTTGAGTGGAGATTTGTTGTAGCTTTAGCTTCTTTTGCGATGTCTCCGTGTTTGTTCTTGCGTTTTCACTTGTTGGTCCTTTTCTTCAAAATGAAGATCGATCCCATTTTATAGACCTCGAAATCAAAGAGCCGTTGGAGAGCAATTTGAATTTCGGGCTATATTAGGTAGGTCAGGGATATGATTGTGAAGTGTTTGCGATTTTCGGCGTGGTCAGTAGGCATGATTAAGCGTCGTTTTTGTCTCGCAGCGTCAGATCCCATATTGTCGACTCTTTTTTTGCACGTGTCGCTTTCTCCTTGA
The DNA here is from genome assembly GCA_037126765.1 of Stenogyne calaminthoides. NCBI lineage: Eukaryota > Viridiplantae > Streptophyta > Magnoliopsida > Lamiales > Lamiaceae > Stenogyne > Stenogyne calaminthoides. Next base: position 29,090,101 of record JBBCBC010000019.1, read on the forward strand.
GCCCGCGAGGCTTTAGACTTTAGAAATTTGCTGTTAGGCGATTGATATTCCTTTTGAAGAGGATTAAAATTTGTCTGCGTGTATCTTTTTATTGTCACCAGTGTGAGTGACTTGATCAAATGGCCGATCGGTCTACCTTGTTGAGTCTTGATTTGCACATTGTCTTAGCTTCAATATCGGAGACTCTCTTGAAAGTAGGTCTTGGTCTTTTGATCTTGGTGTCTCTACGAGCCTCGGTGTATTCATCGTCTTGAGTCTTGAGTTTGATCTTTGAGTCTTGAGTTTATCTGAGTCTTACAGTTCATCCCGAGTCTTGATGTTATCTGAGTCTTCGAGTTCATCCGAGTCTTGAGGTTCTTCCGAGTCTTGATGTCTTCTTGTCTTCACTTTTCTTGACTTCTTGTCTTACGATTTGCGCTTAGTCTTGATCATCGACCTTCTCTCGGGTCATCCGATACTTCGACGACCTATACATATTGAGTTCCCCCCTCAATATGTGACCTATCTTTACATCATTCTCTATACATTTAATTTGGTCATCTTATTCTGATTCTAAGTCATCGATCGGTTTACAGGTCCGGACTCAACCTATTACAACTTTGTTTTGGAACTTCCATCAAAACTAAATTACATATTTCCCAACACCTTTCATTTAAACAAGTAACACCTTTCATTGAAACAAGTACTACTTTTCATTTATACAAGTACAACTTTTCAATTAAACAAGTAGTACTTTTCATTGAACACAAGTAATATTAATTTAAATAAATATAACTTTTCATTTAAACAAGTAATACTTTTCATTGAACTCGAGTAATACTTTTCATTTAAACAAGTACTACATTTCAATTAAACAAGTAATACTTTTCATTGAACTCAAGTAATACCTTTCATTTAAACAAGTAACGCCTTTCAATGAAACAAATACTACTTTTCATTTAAACAAATAATATTTTTCATTGAACTCAAGTAATACCTTTCATTTAAACAAGTTATACTTTTCATTGAACTCAGGTAATACTTTTCATTTAAACAAGAACTACATTTCATTGAAACAAGTAATACTTTTTATTGAACTCAAGTAATACCTTTCATTTAAACAAGTAACACCTTTCGTTGAAATAAGTACTACTTTTCATTTAAACAAGTACTACTTTTTACTTAAACAAGTAATACTTTTCATTGAACTCAAATAATACCTTTCATTTAAATAAATACTACTTTTCATTTAAACAAGTACTACATTTCATTTAAACAAGTAATACTTTTCATTTAAACAAGTAATATTTTTCATTGAACTCAAGTAATGTCACATCCCGATTTTTCATAGGCTAACTATGCATAAATTTCGTAAGAATTTGCAGCGGAAAGTAAAAATAAATAAAATAAATATGCACTTTAAAACTCAAAAGGTTCAAATTTGTCTAAAGAGATGTGACTATAATTAATAAAAATACTTCAATCTAAAAAAAACTGAACTTGAACTTAATATGACTCAATATTAAAAAAAAAAAATCAATTGTTGCAATAGTAAAATTTAAATAAACACTTGAGTCAATCCACCGTCCCTCCACCATACTCCTTCTTAATCTGTAAAATGTTAAATGTATGGTATGAGAAAAACCACAAGCTCGAAGACCTCTTTGCAGTCTCGGGCTATGTGCACTACAGTTCCCTCAAAGACCTCTTTGCAATCTTATTGGGTTCCCTGAGGACCTCTTTGCAGTCCCGGACCTCTTTGCAGTCCCTGACCTTTCATAACTTTATTTTTACATATGGTGATTCCAGATTTTTCTCTTTTAAGCTCATGTGTTGTGTTTTGCTTATGATCGAATGCATATGACAAGATAAGAACGTAAAGCAGTAAAGAACACAACAATGTATAGTGGTTCGGAGACTCAAGCTCCTACATCCACTCTCCCTGTTCCTAGGGAAATTCCTTCAAACTGGACTTATCACCCTCTCGGGTTAGCCTCTAGATATTTAACGAGCTCTCACTCCCTCTGGACTTATCACCCTCTCGGGCTCACCTCTAGATGTTTAACGAGTTCACACTCCTTCAGGACTTATCACCCTCTCTCGGGATTGCCTAACAACTACCTCACTTCACCACTAGTTATCTCTTACGAGAATGGGGTTTGGGTTTGGTGTTGTCTCCAACTATGGTGAGATTTTCCCTTACATTTGTTTAGCCTCAATGCTAAGGTTGGGAAAATCTCTCTAAGCGTAGGATACATCGTGGGTTGCTTAGATTGGGTTCTAGAACACTCTTTGAATATATTTGTATATCTACAGACTTGTGTTCTATGGTGGGAAAGCTTGAGTATATGTTCTCTTAGCTCTGTAGCATCGTTTGCTATATTCTCCGCACTTCCACACGTAATAGTGAAGGAAGAACTTGTATTTATAGTGTGGATTTGAATGTTACCGTTGGAGAGAATCACATTCAAATACATACTATTCTTTGTAAGTTCTGCAGCTTTTTTAGGCTGGTTGTCTTCCTCTCATTAGTCCACGTCAGCTGGATTCCAACGGCTATATTCCTCAGTTTCTTTACCTCGGAACATTCAGGTTATACTGAGCATTCAGTACATTACTGAGTCTTCAGTAATTACTGTGCCTTCAGTATCCTTTGTCTTCAGTCTTCAGTCTTCTGAGTCTTCAGTGTCTTCTGAGTCTTCAGAGATATGCTGACTGATATACTGAGTCTTCATGTTGAGTCTTCAGTTTCTCAGTTTCATACTGAGTCTTCAGATTCTCAGTCTCATACTGAGTTTTCAGATTCTCAGTCTCATACTGAGTCTTCAGAATCTATTCTGATCTATATCTGCAGACTATACATGGTGCAGATAATATCCTGAACACTCTAAAACTGAATACTGACTCATCTATCAAGATTATCCTGAACATGTCATACTCAGGGGTTTTGGGATCAAATCAAAATCTTCTTTATTAAATTCATTTCCCAATAATTTCCTTCTTTTTGATGATGCCAAAACCATCTTATTACAAAAACACTTAACCTATACTCAGGTTTCAGTTTTTCTTATTACAAGATTGGTATATCTCTCAACAATTACTTCAGCAATGAATCTCCCAACAATTTCATCACCAAACAACATTCAGGCATATCAAAAGTAAAGACATGTAAAGTAAGATAATGAGATATTATCTTTGAGCAAAAATGATAAAGTTTCATTGATGAATGGTAGACAGTTACAACTTACAATGAACTTATATGAATGTAAAAGACGAAAAGATAAAAAATTACAAGAGTCTTCCGAGTCTTGATCTTGATCTTCTTTGATCTTCAGCTCGGCTCCTGGCCTCAGGTCTATCTGAGCCTTCAAAATGTCTTCGGTGACATCTTGAGTCTCGGAGTTTTCTTGATTCAAATGGACCTTATCCATTTAGGCATCTTGACACTCAGTGGACCGAGTTCGATTTCTTCCGACTTCGGACATCCTGACCCTCAGGTCTCTTTTACTTACTGAGTCTCAGATCAGTTTTCTTTACTGAATCTCAGATCAGTTTTACTACGAAGTCTCGGATCTTCTCGAGTCTCGAGTTACTTTTACTCAGGCTATCTGATTTCTTCTTTACCTGATCTGATTAGCTCGACTGATCATATCAACACATCTTCAGATCAACATATCAGGATAACATCTGGTAAGTACATCATATCAGGTTAACATATCAGGTTATCATATCTGATTTCGATCACGTCTGATCTTGATCAATCTCATCTGCTCATCTTCTGATTTGCAACCTTCTCTTCTGATTTGCTGGCTTTAGCTTTTCTTCTCTTCTGATTTTTGCACAGCTCATCAGTTTAACTCCGAACTCATCTAACTCATCTGATCTCGATCAGTCTCATCTGCAGCCTCGTCTGATCTCGATCATCTACTTCTGATTCCGTGAGTTCCCCTCAATTTGTTCTTTTTCGTTCCCCTCAACTTGTTATCTCAGAAATTATCTTGAATAACACAAGTTGATAATGTTTTTCGCATAGTTCATCAAAACTAAAAATATCCCAACAAGGACGCCAAAACATTAAAATATATGCATTTTTAAAGAAACAGGTTTTCCTTTAAAAAGATCAGTTCAGGTGTTCACTTTTGAAAAAGTGAACTTTAGAACTCCTGCTCTGATACCACTTGATAGGTATCAGATCAGATGTTTGCATTTGAAAAACAAATGACTGTTGAATCGCCTCGCTTTCGATACCAATTGATAGTCGGTGGAAAACTCATGAAATGCGGAATAATCATGAAATGCATATAAAAAAAACAAGGGTGAAGGAATGGTGATTCAGTTTTTCTCTTTTAAGCTCATGTGTTGTGTTTTGCTTATGATCGAATGCATATGACAAGATAAGAACGTAAAAGCGATAAAAGAACACAACAATGTATAGTGGTTCAAGACTCAAGCTCCTACATCCACTCTCCCTGTTCCTAGGGAAATTCCTTCAAACTTGACTTATCACCCTCTCGGGTTAGTCTCTAGATATTTAACGAGCTCTCACTCCCTCTGGACTTATCACCCTCTCGGGCTCGCCTCTAGATGTTTAACGAGTTCACACTCATTCCGGGACTTATCACCCCTCTCTGGATTGCCCTAACAACTACCTCACTTCACCACTTCACCAGTTATCTCTTTACGAGAATGGGGTTTGGGTTTGGTGTTGTCTCCAACTATGGTGAGATTTTCCCTTACATTTGTTTAGCCTCAATGCTAAGGTTGGGAAAATCTCTCTAAGCGTAGGATACATCGTGGGTTGCTTAGATTGGGTTCTAGAACACTCTTTGAATATATTTGTATATCTACAGACTTGTGTTCTATGGTGGGAAAGCTTGAGTATATGTTCTCTTAGCTCTGTAGCATCGTTTGCTATATTCTCCGCACTTCCACACGTAATAGTGAAGGAAGAACTTGTATTTATAGTGTGGATTTGAATGTTACCGTTGGAGAGAATCACATTCAAATCCATATTATTCTTTGTAAGTTCTGCAGCTTTTTCAGGCTGGTTGTCTTCCTCTCGTTGGTCCACGTCAGCTGGATTCCAACAGCTATATTCCTCAGTTTCTTTACCTCGGAACATTCAGGTTATACTGAGCATTCAGTACATTAATGAGTCTTGATAATTCTCGTGCCTTTGATATCCTTTGTCTTCGATCTTGATATCTTGATCTTACGAGTCTTCAATGTCTTCTGAGTCTTCAGAGATATGCTGACTGATATACTGAGTCTTCATCTGAGTCTTTAGTTTCTCAGTTTCATCGAAGAGTTTTGATTCTCGATCTCATCTTCGAGTCTTGATTCTCAATCTCAAACCCGAAGTCTTGATTCTCAATCTCATACTGAGTTTTCAGAATCTTCAGAATCTATCCCGATCTATATCTGCAGACTATACATGGTGCATATAATATCCTGAACACTCTAAAACTGAATCCTGACTCATCTATCAAGATTATCCTGAACATGTCATACTCAGGGGTTTTGGGATCTAATCAAAATCTTCTTTATTAAATTCATTTTCCAACAATAATCTTATAATTCATATCATCAAATCACGCTCAAATAAATAATTTATTTTATACATCACGTCATATTATATTGCACATAAACAATTTATTCATACGAAATATTTAATAAAGATAAAGAAACCACACCTTAAACCTTGAATGAACTTGTAGTAGGATAAATTATTTCACTGTGCTAGATCTCTATTACCTTAAATAATTAAAAGACAACTCTTAGAGTTTAATAATAATAATAATAATAATAATAATAATAATAATAATAATAATAATAATAATAATAACTTAAGAAAAGAAGTAACCGAATGTAACCGTAATTAATGTTTACTAAAAGAATTTGATAATAATAATTATAATAATAACTTAAGAAAAAAAGTAACCGAATGTAACCGTAATTAATGTTTACTAAAAGAATTTGATTGGGAAAGGGTTTATGGCTCTGCCCATGAATAAAAGTTTAAGAATGTAATTTGTGCATCTATTTTCATAGTAAATAATTGAAAGGAATCAATATCAAAAGTTTTGTGTCGTGAGTAAATCGAAAGCAAAGCAAAAAAAAAAAATATCTGACAGTTTCGATGGAGTTAAAAGTAAAGGAGGCTTACTTGGCAGGCTGAATTGAAGCTTTGAGCGTTTAGAATTTTTTTGAAATTAGATAATGCACTCACGAGAGATCAAGAGTGTTTTAGGTTCATGAATTAGTCTAATATTTATAGGAGGAATAATGAATTTATGGAAGAATAAAATTGGAGATAATCTGGTAAAAGTTGAGATTCAAACCTCGTGAGATCTTGATAGACAAATAAATCTAGGATTTCAAAATCTTAGATGACAGAAGATCTTGAGTTTAAGAGTTATCTATAATATATGAGATAAATTTAATATATATATATATATTTTTTTTTTTACTATATCTAAATAATACCTTTTTTTTATCATTATATTTAAATAATAATTTATTCCAGATTTTTTTTTTGGTGTTACAAGTAATACCTTTCATTTAAACAAATACTACTTTTCAATAAAACAAGTAATACTTTTCATTGAACTCAAGTAATACGTTTCATTTAAACAAGTAACACCTTTCATTGAAACAAGTACTACTTTTCATTTAAACAAGTAATACTTTTAATTTAAACAAGTACTACTTTTTAATGAAACAAGTAATACCTTTCATTTAGATAAATAATACTTTTCATTGAACTCAAGTAATACTTTTCATTTAGATAAGTACTACATTTCAATGAAACAAGTAATACTTTTCATTGAACTCAAGTAATTGTTGGAATATAGAGGCACGTAAACACGTAATACATGCTTGTGAAATTAAAGTTCAACAACAACGAGCGATTAATTGCATAATTAAATACAAGTAAACGTAAAATGTAATTCTTACAACGAATTGCATACAGATTCCTCAACTATGGTATCCACGTAATACTAAACACTAACTCATGATGATCTACCAAATATTGAATCCTCGAGACGAATTTGCTAGAAAAATTCTAACTTAGAGATTTTATGGAGAAATATGAATTCACGTAATATGAATTTCCCAAGAGCTCATATATATAGGAGAGGATTAGTTTAAGTCTCAAGCTAATCTAATCTAATTAGGAAATAAAATTCCTAATCTTTATTTAAATAAATCTCTTAGATTTATTTCCCACATATAAATCTCTACGGATTTAAATTCCATATATGACAAATATCTACGATTTGTTTCCATATATATTAAATCCTACAATAATATTCCAAATATTATAATTGGGAATTCTTATTTAATTAAATCCAATTTAATTAAATATTAATAATAATTAATTCCAAATTAATCTATTATTAATTTCTTCTCCATAAATTAAATATTAAATCTAATTTAACATTTAATCAACCAACTATAATTAGTAAACAACCGCTACATGTTGTGTGACCCATAGGCCCTCATATATCGGCGATTAGTCAAACTAACGGTGGCCTTAATTGAACCCTAGACAATAAATCCACATTCTCAATATATGAGGTATGTTTATTTATAAATGTGCAACTACCGTAATCAAAACATGGGCTATTGTGATTTCCTCCTTTCATTCGCGAATACTCAATTAAGTCTTGAACATGATGAAGTGTCTATTCAAATAACTTAATCAATTTATCTCTAATCACTAATTGATCACTCGTGTCACACTTGGCCACAAAGTCCAAGTTGATGTGCATTGACCAATGACTTTGATCCAATTATGATAAGAAGATGAGTATTCTCTCTAAATCCACTTTGAGGAATGAATCATTTTCTTGGCTCAACTACCACGCACATGCACTTCGTGATGAACCCAATCCAAGCCATATCTACCCATGGAAGGGTGCAAGCGTCGGTCATGGTCAAAGTTCATCGCTCCACACATGTCATGCGTATTGACCTCAAGTCAAAGTTGTATCGCATCGCTTCCACTAACCGAGACACCCGTAGACACATATAGTGGAACTACATTAAACGGTTTCTCGGATGGGTACACCAATACCCTCTAAGATATTTGTGCATCCATCATGAGATACCTAGTATCTCGTAGTGAGTGAGATTTCACTACACTCTCTAAGAGTATGATGCAAATCCCACACTAATCTCCATTGCATCATCAATATCTCATTCTTGATGATCCTCGATTGGGGCTATTTGAGAATCATGCTTAGGTTATCTGAGTTCTCACTCACTCAATGACAGCAGTGACTCAAGGGAACACAAATAAGAACAAATGCAAACAATCAAACATAATATTCTAATAAATTGCAAGTAACGCCATACATTTAATATTAAATAAATAATAATATTAAATCCACACTGAATATTATCTGAGCATTATGTCCTTACAATGGATTGTCTCTAGGACACTAACACTAACAATCTCCCACTTGAACTAGAGTCAATCACCTACATGTCTAACCCTGACCATTAAAATGTCTAGTGTGTACATGAACACTCAAAGCCTTGGTGAAAGGATCGACCAGTTATCCTCAGGTGGGGACACATTCTAACTCTATCTCTCCTCTAGCAATTATCTCTCTTATCAAGTGATGACGCCTCGGTACATGCTTGTTTACATTATCGATCTGTTGGGGAATAAGTTGCACGGATCTATTCGGGATAAATATTTAAATACAAATTTAATTCTCATAATTATTACTAGCATGAATTAATCCTATATTAATTCAAATAATAATTCAACAACAAATCATGCATATAATTAGTTCACGTAAATCCTACGCATGCGAATTACTTACGAGTTTACGTAAACATACCTCTTGGAATGGTAATGGCCTCGTTGATTAAACACACCCAAAACCTTCCCAAGTATTCCTTTAATCCTTGCTCGACAATCCGGTGGTAGGATGCTCGCGAACAATTAACAAAAGGAAAATAAACTTTGTTGCACCACCTTTGTGGAGTTACTAATTTTTCCAAAGACATGAAATTGTTCTTGGGAATGAAACACTCATCCCCATTTATAGAGGTGTTGGTCGAAAATTTGGGATAGAATAATATGGGAAAATCTTTTTCTTGATCTCCAAGAAATCTTGAATATATCTCATATATTCTTTTCTCCATAATTAAAATATTCCACAAAAATCCCAACTCCTCTTTGTTATGGAATTTTAAAAATAATAGGGATCAAGATTCCAAGATTTGGATATTCCCGAATTTATGAGATATTCTTGTATTTCAAGAAATACATATCTTTCATAATATCTTTTCAAGAAATCAAGAAAATCTTTCTTGCCTTTATATTTCAAGATTTTGAAATATACTATATGGATAACCAAGTGGGAGATTTCTTGAATTTAATGAGATAATCTTGTTGGGATTATCTTTGAAAAGTATGCTTTTACTTTGTATAATCGAAACCTAATTTTTCGAACTTATTCTTTGAAATAAATTGTTTATCATCGATGCTTTAAATATGATTGAATGTCATATATATTTACTTGCATAAGCTGTTCAATAATTTGTCGTGTTACATCAGTAGTTAATTTAGTGATACCCGATCACGAATATTAAATTAGATCCGCATGTAACTATAAATCGCCATTCACGACCTAGATGGAAATGAACAACCATCGCGAAAGGTTGAGGTGTAAGGCTCAGTTGGTTTGTCTTGACCAAGAGATTACACTAGTGCATGATGATCTTGAATAGGACCCTCTGGGAGGATAAATTCTTGAAATTGAACAAGGAAGAATTAGACCTCGGTGGTTAGATTGTTTCTTAACCTTAGTCCCTTAAATAGGATCACGTGGGATTGGTAACTATTGCTTTGACTTATCATGGGTAGCGAATCGAGAGAGATTCAATACTCTTTTATCTTGGGCAATATTATCGGTCACATGTGATTGCTAAGATTTATCTGAAAGAATTGTGTGCAAGAATCGCTTGCTTGATTTGCCCTTGGGGAGGTTCATAAGTTTTATCATACCAAATCTTACAAGTGGAATTAGTTTCCCAGTATGGATAATAATGTTGAACCATTCCTAATTGAAGGACAAAAGATATTAATTAATCGAGCTATTTCAGGTGGCTTGAATTAATTAATGGGCTAATAATCTTAAACACGGAAAAATAATGGCCAAGCCATATTGACTGTAATATGGGTTAAGATGGATAGTCAATATTAATTATGTAGTGGGATTAATTAATATTTATGGGCTTGAATTATATTAATATTCAATATTAGATATTCAAGATCCATTAGAAGGTCCAATCTTAATTCTCCTAAAGGCCCCAGTAGCCCAACAAATAGTCCAATAACCTAAAAGGTGATTAAAATAAAATAAATATTGTTGCTTATATTTCTCTCAAATTTTCAAAAAATTATGGATAAAAGAGGGAGAAAAGATTTTTTCTTTGAATTTTGTTATGGAATGAAGATATGTAGTCTTGGAATACAAGATTATCTCATTAAATTCAAGAAATCTCCCACTTGGTTATACATAGTGATATTTTCAATTTTTTGGAAAATAGAGGGCAATAAAGATTTTCTTGATTTTCTTGAAAAGATATTATGGAAGATATGTATTTCTTGAAATACAAGAGTATCTCATAAATTC